>CAWUFW010021533.1:0-65000 GCA_963921515.1 Calotriton arnoldi
TTTTACATATTTTTATTGATTTTCAATAACATAAATTCAATAATCAATGACAATATAATACTTATATTATTTCTATAATAAAAAAACTCCTATTATAACCTGTTTCCCTCCCTCACCCCCCTTGCAGTCCCAATGTCATTAGCCATTCATATCTTTGTTTATTTGTCAGCATTACAATACACCGTTTTCCATTTCGATTCCATCACATCCCATACATTGATACATGGTGACCCGTACGTACCGTTCCCCTTCACTCCTGCGCACCGTGTTTATAAAAGCTTCTAGCACTCCAATATCTCTGGGTTTACCCTATCTGTAGGTCTAGGGCCACAAATTCTTCTAATAGCACATGCCATTCTAATGAGATAGATGTCTTACGCAACCCTCGTACTTCCTCTTGTTTAATTTCTGCCCCTTCTGCTCTCCCCCATCTAATTACTTCGTTATACCAATCTAATACTGACGGTGTTTTAGCAGACTTCCACTTCATAGTGATATTTCTCTTAGCTAGGATCAGTGCCAGACTCAGGAACCTACCCGTTGGGTTGCCTTTCTTGCCCTTCAATTCCAGTCCCAACAAGCAGCATTCCAGTGTATCTAGACGTCTCCCTGGCGCAACCTGACCAAGTGTCTCGTGTATTGTGGACCAGTAGCCTGACAATCTCGGGCACTCCCACAGCATGTGCAGCAGGGCCGCATTCGGGGACTGGCAACGTGGACACACATCTGCTGTATTTGGAAACATTAAATTTAATTTGTGCGGGGTCAAGTATGCGCGGTGAAGGATCATGAGTTGCATCAGCTTAAATTTGGGATTCCTGGAGACTTTCTTAGGATATTCCAACAGCACTCCCCATTCTTTGTCAGTTAGTACCCGACCTAGATCTCTAGTCCATTTATCTTGTGTGGCCTGCAGCGGTATTGTCACGTGCGCGCGGATCCCCCTATATAGCCATTTTGTCAAGTGGCTCCCTTGTCCCATTAAATATTGCATGTGTGTGAGCTCGTGTGTTGTTGGTTCCATCCCCCCTGGGGCCCAGACAGCACGAATGTAGTGAGTAAAGTGCGCATGGAGCAGAAACAATGTTTCCGGGACTCCATTGGCTCTCACAAAAGCTTCGTGGTTCATCAGCATACTATCTGTAAAAATCGCCCACCGTGTGCACCCCCGCCTCCGACCAAGCAGCCACTTGTCCCAGCGATACTTTCCCTGTCGAGATTGGGAACCCAAGCAGGGGAATTTTGGGGGCATAAGGTGTAAGTGCTTTTGTGTAACGCAGTGATCTCTTCCAATACCCCAGTGCCGTCCGCAACAGCGGTGCCACCGTCAAGGGAACCCTGCTATTTGGTAACAATAGTGTATGCAGTTCTCCCCGTTCCCATGCCTGTCGTGACATAGGAATCTCGTGCAGATTACGACCCGCCAGCCAGTAAGCCAACCATTGCAGCTGGGCTGCATAGCAGTAAGCTCGCATGTCCGGTACTCCCAGCCCCCCATTTTTTGTGCCTAGCTGGAGTTTGGTGAGCCCTATCCACCTCCGGCCCACTCCCCATATTAGTTCCACCAATAACGTGTCCAGTAGCTTGAACATACGTGTTGGGAGAAGTATAGGTATGTTAGTGAAATAATACAGCATTCTGGGAAGCATTACCATCTTGGCAATGGCCACTCTCCCTGGTACTGACAGTGGCAGAGACGTCCAAAATTTAATTTGTGACCTCAGCCCCGCAATAGCTCTGGTGAAGTTGCCCTCCAATATATCTTCTGCCTCCCTGTATACTCGGATTCCTAAATACTTAAAGGTATCAGCTGCTATTTGAAATGTCCAGTGCCCGAAACGCCACAAAGGATCACGTGGTGCAGCAGTAAAGAAGAATACATATGATTTAGCCTCATTAATGGAGAGCCCTGATATGTTCTGGAATTCCGCGAAGATGGATGGCATAGGCTCACAGTCGCTATCCAGATTATTGATATATAATATTAAGTCATCCGCATACGCGGAAATGATATGTGTCTCTGCGCCTATTCGTATCCCGTTATGGGCCGCCATCGCGCGAAGCTTAAGCAGCAGAGGTTCCACCGCCAAAACAAACAATAACGGCGAAAGCGGGCATCCTTGCCTAGTACCCCTCTCTATGTTGTATTGTTGCGATATGTGGGCCCCCGTTCGCGCTCTAGCTGTGGGGCATGTGTATAGCAGCTTTACCCAGCGCACAAATTCCTCCGGGATTCCAAACCTGGTTAATGTGTATAGCATATATTGCCATTGTAAGGAATCAAATGCCTGGCGTAGATCCAATGATATACATCCCCGTAGTGCATCCGCCTCTGGTGTACATGACATTATCTGATGTAATCTCCTGATATTAAGGGCCGTACTCCGACCCGCACAAACCACACTGATCAGCGTGGATCAGTCGTGGAGTGAGCTGCATGAGTCTAAGTGCCAATATCTTACTCAGAATTTTATGCTCCGTGTTTAGGAGCGAAAGGGGTCTGTACCACGTTATATCAGTACTATCTCTTCCTGGTTTCGGGAGTGAGACCACTGTTGCCTGTAAGGTAGTGGTTGGGAGTAGACCCGCGTCTAAGGAGGCTTGGTATAATCCTTGTAAATGGGGAACCAATAGATCAGAGTACATGGCATAAAACTCTACGGGTAGCCCATCATTACCTGGCGTTTTATTTCTAGGGAGTGCCTTAATTGCTATTTTTATTTCCGTACTGGTTATGGGACCTTTTAGGACTAATTTGTGTTCATCTAGCATCTGTGGGAGCTGTAATCCGTCGAAGAAGGAATCTAAGGCCCGCCCGTCCACCTCTAGCGGTGCCGCATATAATTGTTCGTAATACGTCTTAAAAGCAATGTTTATTTCCAATTGGGTATGTAGCGTTGCGCCTCCTGCGGTGCAAACTTCTAATATGGGGGCTGCCGAGGGCGCCTCCTTTATAATCCTCGCTAGTAATGGCCCCGCCCTATCTGCCGCCGCATGTTGTTTCTGCGTATATAAGCGATAATCTATCACCCGGAGCTCTTCCAGTAGTTCTGCATGTGTTATGTGCGCCTCTTGTAATGCCTCTTGTTGTGTGGTCCGGGATATCCCTTCTCTTTCCAACTGTCCTATTGTGTTTTCGGTCTCTTTGATCTTTTCCAGTACCCTGGTCCTCACCCCCACCCGGGTGCTAATTGCCACTCACCGTATTACAGATTTGAAGGCATCCCATTCGATCTGTCGTGAACTGGCAGTGCCTACATTATCCCTAAAATAATCTCCTATTGCCATAGACAGTGCCTCCCGGAACACTAAGTCATCCAGCATCTGGGTTTGCAACCTCCAAGTTGGGATGGGCGTCGGGATTTTCCCCCATGCCACTGTAGCTTCCACCGGATTATGATCGGAGAAAGTTTTACCTAAGTGGGTGACCTCTCGAACATTGACTAGTACTGCCTGTGAGCATAAAATTCAATCTATTCGAGTGTGTAGTCCATGCGGTGGGGAGAAAAGGTGTATTCCCTGTCGGTGGGGTATAATGTACGCCAGACATCACTCAATGCCCACCCTTCCACCCAGCGTGCAAGAGCTTCTGCTTGTTTCCTACACCCCACCCCCTGTAGCGGGGGACGTGATCTATCCAGTGCGACATCTGTTACTGCATTAAAATCACCTCCCAACACCCAAGGGTAGTCTTCCCATCCCGTCAACACTGTGCTCAGAGTGTCGAGGAACTTATCCTGCTCCACATTCGGGGCATACACACTACCCAACACTATGTGTTTTCCATCCATCAGGCCGTGTACCAGTACATATCTGCCATTTGAATCAATTTTATGCTCCAGGAGTTTGAACGGGGTACCGTTCCTAATCCAGATTGCCGCTCCCCGGGCGAAGGCCGAGTAAGACGTATAGAATAGTTGACCTTTCCATTTCTTCTGGAGCTTAGTAGCTTCTGCTAGCGTTAGATGAGATTCTTGCAAAAACACTATGTGTGCCTTCCTGCGGTTCAATTGTGCTAGTATTCTGTGCCGTTTATATATAGAGCCTAGGCCTCTAACATTCCATGAGGTGTACGTATATGTGTTAGTTCGCGCCATGGGTCGTAGCGTTCAATGCTTGTGCCTGTAGCCTTCTACTTGCATGCCGACTGCCTAGTGTATCTGACTCTACTAGGACTGCAAACCCTTGAAACATTCCCAATACTAGGTTCCCCCAACAACCGCTAGAGGACCAAACCAAACAACTAAATACAACTATATAGTCGTGTACTACATAACATAATGCATTCGCCCTTGGGGGAGTGGCCACCACCAGCCTCCTACTGCGTAGCATTCAGTTTTTTCTCATTAACGACCGCGACCTCCGATCCGGCCCAATTATCGCATGAATACCATAAACATACAAACCATCCTGCTTCTGCATACATAGCTTTACATACGCCATCTTTGGATGACGCCATCGCATCCGACATTTATTACGACTTCAACCCAGGTAGTCATTAACAAGCTGCGGGTGACTGTGGGGAATAGTGCCACACTATTTTCAGAATCCGAGTGCACACTGGCATCGTCCGAGGACTGCACGGCTCTGCGACGGAGGTAGCATCATGTGCCGCCAGTGCAGCTGCTGTCAGCAAAGCATTGTTTTGGCTCTCCGTAACCTGTTCCATGGAGGGGCTCATACTCAAGTCAGTTCTAGCCCGTGATTTGTTCCTTTTCCCGGGGCCCCCAGAGCGCTGAGATCGTGGATTTATCCGGTTACTCGCCCGCAGGGGGTCTTGTGTTGTAGTTGGTGTCATAGTTCTTTCTAGCCAGTCCGCCACATCCTCTGGATTGTCGAAGAACAGTGATTTTTGATTATGTATAATTTTAAGCCTTGCGGGGAACAACAGTGCATATTTTAGACCATGTGTCCGTAGTTGCCTTTTAGCCTCCTGGAACGGCGCCTCGCTTTCTGTACTGCCAGTGTAAAGTCCGGGTACAGTGAGATGGTCTTATTCTCAAAAGTTATCGGAGCGTTTTCTCTTGCCGCTCGCAGTATTGTATCCCGGTCCTTGTAATTTAGGATCCGCGCAATCAGGGGCCGTGGTGGTGCCCCCTGCGGGGGAGGCCGTGGTGGAATCCTGTGGGCTTGTTCCACGCTGTATAGCTCCGTGAGGCCCGTTGTCGCTACATGTTCTTTTAGCCATCTCTCAACAAACTGGGTAGGGTCCGATCCCTCGCTCTTCTCCGGGATACCTAAAATGCAAACATTATTCCGGCGGGATCTGCCCTCCGCATCATCGACCCTCTCTTGCAGGCCCTTCAATTGTCTTTGAAGCTGCTCTAGTTGGGAGGATTGCTTTGCTTGTTGTGGTATCAGGTCATCTAGTGCAACTTTGTTATTTTTGACCTTGTCTGCCAATTTGGTGTGATCTGCTTTCAGCAGAGTGAATCTGGTGGTCAGTGCACCGATTTGTGTTTCGATCACCATCCTCGAATCCCTTATTTCTTTTAGGATCAAGTCCAACTTATCTGCGTGGCCGTCCGGTTCTGTCGGGGGTATCCCATCCCCCCCTGCACTTTGCATCACGGTATCCTGCATGGCCCCATCCGTGTTGTCCAAGTTCGAAGGACCCGGGGTCTTGGTCCTGGGGCGCCCCATTCTCCCAGAGCAGATAATGGCGTGTGCTTATTTGGGCCCTCTACCCCGTGGCGCAGTTCCCTCCTACGTGTTGATGGTATAGAGCTATACTCCAGACAGTGGCGGCCGCCTCTTTATATTGCCTCGGCACTCCGCTTTCACTGCTGGTCAAGCTGTTCACCCCTTTACGGCTTCAATTGCGCACACAGCCGTCTACACAGCCTCCGACAGCCCCTCTTGGTTCCAGGCACCATACGCTCGTGTCGCTCCCCACTCACTACCCTGCAGGCGCAGGGTACGTCCTCGCCACAACAAAGCCACTTGCAGAGAGAGGAATAAATACCCCGTACCTGCCTCTCAGAGTGCCAGTATCTCCACGGCGTGTCAGTGCCCCTCTCGCTCTGCGCCGTACAGCTACCCCCTGCCACACTCACGCAGAGGTCGCGCGCTGCTTAGCAGGCCCCCCTATGCAGCTATCAAAAGTCTAGGGGGGGGGCAGTCTCATATCAGTGTTCCACGTACCATGCCCAACCCCTCCGTGGTCTTCCACAGCCTTTCTGTCACCCGGTCGACGAGGGTGTCGCGTTAGCAGTCTGGGGCCTCACAGCCTTCGCGCCGTCTACAGCGTTGTTCCCGTCAGAGCACCCGCCATCTTGAAATCCCGGCGGTCGCTCCCGGGCAGCGATTGATTCACCCCCAGTGAATGTTCGCCACAGGGCGCGTTAGTACTCCCCCCACAGCACAATCCAGGCACGGCGCGGCACAAGGGATTATTGCGTCCCCGCTTACACTCCCTTCGTCGTTTTCGTGTGTAGGCGTCCCTTTGTTCACCGCTACTTCCCGATGGCCCCAGGCATATCCGCTCTTGTCCGACCTCCTACACAGGGTTGTTTCCCATCATTACACACCTCGATTCCCCTGATGCGTCGTGTGTTGTTTTGGCAACTCGGTTGTCTGCAGTTCACCAGTATTTTGCCGAAGTGTTTGGGCCCGGTCCGGAGCTCCGCTATTCCATGTCCGCCATGCTTGGCGGTTGGCCACGCCCCCCAAACCTCAGTGTGCTCTTATGTTCACACTGCTGCCCTCTAGTAACACTACACGGCAATTGCAACATAATAATTGGACTGAGAAGAGGGCTGTCCTATGCAAATAATGTCCTCCCATGCTAACTTTCTTCTGAGATGGTGGACGGCTTGCGCTGTGATACATCCTACAACATATGCTCTTCAGCCGATTTCAAAAGCAGCCTATCTTAGGCTAAGGATTTTGCCACTCGAAGGTTGCACATGGGGACATCACCCTCATTTAGCAGGGTCCCAAATTGCCTGGTGTCATCCTTTATACAGAACAAGGGCGTTCGAGGGCGTTCAAGGGTGTTCTTCAAAGGATGGAAGGGGTGTTTAAAGCCCCAGCCAAGCCCCGCCCCGCCCCATGTTGTACTGTGATGCTCCATCCCTTCACCTGCTGCAGCAGGCATGATTCAGACCTGCTGAAGCAAAGGCCTGACTCTGCCCTTTTCTGCCTCTTGAAGAAAACAACCTTTCTGGCTTCTTATTGCACCTAATAAAGGGAGTTTCACTTGCCTCAAACTTTACCCATCATTTCATTAGCCATAGCTCACACTTCAGCTTTATTCATAGCCAACCTCACAGGCACCAAACCCCTGATTTTAGAGATTGAGTCACACCAAAATGAAAAATCACCACCATCCAACCTAATTTACTATCAGTGCAGCACCTTCCTTTCATTCTTGTGCTCAGTTATAATCCCCGAGGCCTCATTTGCGCGCTACAATACACCGAATTTCAAGGGCAAAGAATGAATACATTGATAAAGGAAGATAAGGCTTTGTCTCTATTGCACCTACTTGAGAAAAAGGGGGGTTGGTAGGAGGTCATGAGGGAAAAGATTTGTCATTTTGGGGCGCACGTGCCAAAAAGAGGGGCCACTTTTCTCCTCTGTTTTTCCAAGTGGAAATAAACTTAGCAAATGAAAATAAAAGCACCGTATGAACATTTACCACCTTGGGATACTTTGAAAGCATTGGCAGGATTTGAACCCTTGTCCTGTGTGAGCCTGTTCCATCAGAGGGACAAGACTTACCATTGAGCTATAGCTCCTCGGTGTTCTAGACCCTTGCAGTAGTAACTATAAGCAACATACAGGCCCTGGTGTCATTGCCTGTGGATTTCATTACACATGAAAAGGATGACCATGATATAGGGACGATTTGATAAGATACTAAAAGGGAAGCCAGTGTGGTCCAGTGGGTAAGTTCCTGACATCCACCCAGACAACCAGAGTTCAAATCCCGGGATCGGCACCAGGTGATGGATGATGGCGCAGCAGAGGTAAGTTGGAGGTGGGTCTCCCTGGTAAGAAAAATGTGTGTGTGTGCGCTGTGTAAGAGTGGAGTCATGCCTGGCGAATGGTGATTGCAGAGTAGTTGGTAAGTAGCATGGGTCTGATGAGAGCATGGGGTGGGATCAGTGACAGTGGAACAGGTGTTAAGTGAGTTGGAGTGGTGGGTGGACTCAGGGGATAGGTATAGGGAGAGTGCAAGGGTAGGTGGGTGGGATACCAGGGGTGAAGAAGGGGGGGTCATGGAGGGAGTAGGAGCCTGGTACACAGAAGAGATGTCAGAGCAGAGTGGGGCCAGTTGTGGTCACTCATGCAGTGGTTCACTAGCCCACATTAGGGGTGATTAATTACGGTGGGGAACCCTATTTTTTTTTTACTGCATCCCCACTACACTATCTGATTTGGGGGGTGGCAGTCGAATTTGGGGGAGCAGTATTAAAAGGGGTTTGGGGGTGCATTATGAAGGGTGATGGGGACACAGAATGACATGCCTTCTGGGTAATTTTGGGGTACCTTCCAAACATACCCCTACTCCACAAATACAGGCCAGCCATTCCTCATTCCTCATTCACTCAGTCATCTCAGTCCTCCACTCCATATGCCCTGCAAGACCAACATGAACAAGAGGTATGTCAGCAAGCAGAAGAAAAGCCTCAGTGTGCTCTTATGTTCACACTGCTGCCCTCTAGTAACACTACACGGCAATTGCAGCATAATAATTGGACTGAGAAGAGGGCTGTCCTATGCAAATAATGTCCTCCCATGCTTACTTTCTTCTGAGACGGTGGACGGCTTGCGCTGTGATACATCCTACAACATATGCTCTTCAGCCGATTTCAAAAGCAGCCTATCTTAGGCTAAGGATTTTGCCACTCGAAGGTTGCACATGGGGACATCACCCTCATTTAGCAGGGTCCCAAATTGCCTGGTGTCATCCTTTATACAGAACAAGGGCGTTCGAGGGTGTTCTTCAAAGGATGGAAGGGGTGTTTAAAGCCCCAGCCAAGCCCCGCCCCATGTTGTACTGTGATGCTCCATCCCTTCACCTGCTGCAGCAGGCATGATTCAGACCTGCTGAAGCAAAGGCCTGACTCTGCCCTTTTCTGCCTCTTGAAGAAAACAACCTTTCTAGCTTCTTATTGCACCTAATAAAGGGAGTTTCACTTGCCTCAAACTTTACCCATCATTTCATTAGCCATAGCTCACACTTCAGCTTTATTCATAGCCAACCTCACAGGCACCAAACCCCTGATTTTAGAGATCGCCTCACACCAAAATGAAAAATCACCACCATCCAACCTAATTTACTATCAGTGCAGCACCTTCCTTTCATTCTTGTGCTCAGTTATAAGCCCCGAGGCCTCATTTGCGCGCTACAATGCACCGAATTTCAAGGGCAAAGAATGAATACATTGATAAAGGAAGATAAGGCTTTGTCTCTATTGCACCTACTTGAGAAAAAGGGGGGTTGGTAGGAGGTCATGAAGGAAAAGATTTGTCATTTTGTGGCGCACGTGCCAAAAAGAGGGGCCACTTTTCTCCTCTGTTTTTCCAAGTGGAAATAAACTTAGCAAACGAAAATAAAAGCACTGTATGAACATTTACCACCTTGGGATACTTTGAAAGCATTGGCAGGATTTGAACCCTTGTCCTGTGTGAGCCTGTTCCATCAGAGGAACAAGACTTACCATTGAGCTATAGCTCCTCGGTGTTCTAGACCCTTGCAGTAGTAACTATAAGCAACATACAGGCCCTGGTGTCATTGCCTGTGGATTTCATTACACATGAAAAGGATGACCATGATATAGGGACGATTTGATAAGATACTAAAAGGGAAGCCAGTGTGGTCCAGTGGGTAAGTTCCTGACTTCCAGACACCCAGGGTTCAAATCCTGGGATCGGCACCAGGTGATGGATGATGGCGCAGCAGAGGTAAGTTGGAGGTGGGCCTGCCCAGTAAGAAAAATGTGTGTGTGCGCCGTGTAAGAGTGGAGTCATGCCTGGCGAATGGTGATTGCAGAGTAGTTGGTAAGTAGCATGGGTCTGATGAGAGCAAGGGTTGGGATCAGTGACAGGTGAAAGAAGGGGAACAGGTGTTAAGTGAGTTGGAGTGTAGGGTGGGTGGACTCAGGGGATAATGGGGGGGGGCAAGGGTAGGTGGGTGGGATACCAGGGACGAAGAAGGGGGGGTCATAGAGGGAGTACGAGCCTGGGACAGAGAAGAGATGTCAGAGCAGAGTGGGGCCAGTTGTGGTCACTCATGCAGTGGTTCACTTGCCCACATTAGGGGTGATTAATTACGGTGGGGAACCCTATTTTTTTTTTTACTGCATCCCCACTACACTATCTGATTTGGGGGGGTGGCAGTCGAATTTGGGGGAGCAGTATTAAAAGGGGTTTGGGGGTGCATTATGAAGGGTGATGGGGACACAGAATGACATGCCTTCTGGGTAATTTTGGGGTACTTTCCAAACATACCCCCTACTCCACAAATACAGGCCAGCCATTCCTCATTCCTCATTCACTCAGTCATCTCAGTCCTCCACTCCATATGCCCTGCAAGACCAACATGAACAAGAGGTATGTCAGCAAGCAGAAGAAAAGCCTCAGTGTGCTCTTATGTTCACACTGCTGCCCTCTAGTAACACTACACGGCAATTGCAGCATAATAATTGGAATGAGAAGAGGGCTGTCCTATGCAAATAATGTCCTCCCATGCTTACTTTCTTCTGAGGCGGTGGACGGCTTGCGCTGTGATACATCCTACAACATATGCTCTTCAGCCGATTTCAAAAGCAGCCTATCTTAGGCTAAGGATTTTGCCACTCGAAGGTTGCACATGGGGACATCACCCTCATTTAGCAGGGTCCCAAATTGCCTGGTGTCATCCTTTATACAGAACAAGGGCGTTCGAGGGCGTTCGAGGGTGTTCTTCAAAGAATGGAAGGGGTGTTTAAAGCCCCAGCCAAGCCCCGCCTCATGTTGTTGTAGTGTAGCTCCTATTTCCCTAATAGGCTCTGCGCATTGGAATAATATATCCTATAGGTTTGACATAGGACTAAGGTCGGTATGTCCCTATCGAGTATATTAAACTTAATTACTTGTGCCAGCTAGCTCAGAGGCCACTAGAAACTCCTTGACAACAAGAAGGGAGTAGTTTCTGGCAGCCGCAAAACATGACCACTGTGTTTCCCTTTAGAATCAGAACGTGTCCCAGAGTCGTGGAAACAATAGATAACTATTTCACTCAGCTCAGTCGTGCATGCTTAGTTTTCTCCAAGTTACACAGAAAGAAATAGACGGGCGTTTCAATAAAGGATTTATTGAACAGTCTTGTTTCTGGTGTAAGTAAAATGTGCTGTTACGATCACAAGACAGTATGCGAGATAAATAATGTACAGGGTGAGCAGTAGAAATAAATAATACTGCGATAGCATTATCTTTTAGTACATATGCTGTTACATAAATAACACAGACTAAAAATGTGAGTACTCATACGATGCGTTGCTAAGCTAATTCTACCCCAATGTACCTAACCTAACCTAGGTGTAGGAAGAGGGAAGAAGTAGGTGAAGTGTTTCTTACTATGGTATACTAAGAGTATGTTAAGCCTAGTATGCCTAGTATGCCTAGTATGCCAAGAGTCCCTCTAGGTTCTAGTCAGCTCCATACCTGAAGAATGAGTGAGGTAGGAATCTCTTTGCCAGACTCGAACTCCAACACCCCGCAAGGGAAGTCAGATCACTGGAAGCTGGGCTCTCTGCGTGCAGGGAATGGCAGCGTCTTCTCAGTGCGTCAGGCCGGGAAACAGGCTCCTCTGAAGTCGAGGTCTCCTCTTCTTTACAGGGGCTAGGGAAGGTATATTTATACCTGAGACCACCTAAGAATGTTAGTATTGACGTGAGTTGGACAGCGAAAGGCGTCATGAATGACCCCCCTAAGGAATAATGGTTCATGCATAATATATGAGTCCTTGAAGAAATCAATAGTCCTGGACTAGGGAAACTCCCGCAGCCTAAGGGTCTGTTCTTCATGAACTCGTTGTGACGTTAGGGTGGACGGATGTCAGAGACCATGCCTGTATTTGGAGTGCACGGTTTAATGCCTAAATAAGGGCTGGGATTTTATGCCTATATATGGGCAGGGCGAATTGTGCCTATATATGGACATGATACTGGAAAGCCCGTTTATGGATACCCTAAGAGGAATACAACACCCACTCCTCTTTCGTGTGTACGATAATACTAAAATGCTAAACATTTAAAATGCTAAACATTAAAATGGAGTACCGCATATTTCAAAAAATTTTCATAAAACCATTTAAAAAGGCATTTTTGTAAAAAACCTATTAGAATGCAAAAGGTACTGTACATTTGAAGCATTGCTTTTCATTACAGGCATAAAGTTTGAAAAATAAATGCAATTGGAATGAAATAAGCAGTAATATTTACATTTGACAAAAAAGGATCGATAAGTTTTCAAAAATCAAAGTCATTTCATGTCAGAAAAATTAATGAACTGTTTTAGACACACAAGATTACTAAGTGTCCGTGGAAGTACCTTGAAGTCTGTATTATAAGGCTAGTTCTACTTTAAGCAGATTGATGTGCCATTTTCGTTCAAAAAAAAATGGGGGAAAAGTTCAATTTTGGTAGAGTTCCAAGTTGTTTAAAAATGAAGGCCAAATTGTCACTGCATCTCTGGAACACAGTATGCTGAATCAGAGTTAGTTCACGGGTCTGGTGTAAACATGAGATCATCTATTTCAATAGACAAAACATCATCCACTGTTGTTGGTGTCAGTTGGAACACCTTGTGTAGTAGATTAATTGCACAGAGATGGGAAGCATCACTTCCAGCATAGGTTGCCTCAGCAATGTTCGCGTCCGTTGTTACCTGTGTGCCTGGAGTTCTTTCTCGTACCTCAGCAGCAGCCGGAAGCGTCTGTGAGATCTCAATGAATGCTGACAGCCGGATAGGAAGCCTCTGGGGACAACACAGAGCATGGGCCGTTATCGGGTCCAGCAGAGTATCGACATCCGTTGGCGTTGCTGATGGAAATGTTAGACAGGTGTCCAACACGCATTCTTCACCGCATAGCAGGCATCGTAGAACAGGTAAGATGCAATCTTGCCAGATTGGTCTGAATGACAGGAACCAAGTTGTATTAAGGTCCCGTAGACGAGTCATGCCAAAAAGCTTTACTATTTGCTCACGGCACTTTCGTTCAAGGAGATCTTTCTCCATTTTGCTCGGAGTGATGTCAGCGAATAGGCTGGCCATTGCGCAATAGCAGGAAGAGAAATAGAATTCCGGGAACAAGTGCTAGAATTAATGGTATGCCACCAAACACCGAATGTGCAAAGTTCGGCATGATTCCGAGTATTGCTTGGAAAGGTGCTAACAGACCTGAGCAGATGCTCTTAAATACATGTACAATTCCTGTTGTATCAGACATGTTGAAGATACGTGATATCATTTCCACGAAATGTATAGGGCAGTTTGTACGTATTAAAGTCTGTATCTCAGCCGAAGTCCTTGCAACTTGTAGATCATAGGTTTCTTTGGCCGAGGTCAAAGGCACTGTTTGCTGTAAAAGCATGGCTTTCATTCTGCTTAAGGTATCAAATCTTATAAAAGAGATGTTCAGCGAAGGCCATAGAGGCGACTCCCTGACTGTGTCTATTGGGGGAAACAATACTTGCATACAGCAAGTGACCCTGGAGTTGACCGTTACTAGATATGGGATGCCTGGCAGCATTCCGCAGCAGCTCTGATCATTCAACATGAGGTAACTCCCATTAGAAAGTTGTCCAAACATTGGATTAATCACAGCAGCTGGAGTACCCTGCTGATGGCAAGACACATTTTCCACTGAACCATTACAAGCCCCGTGCAAGGAAATGTCTTGACATATAAGTGAACCACTCAGTGCAAATTTACAGTTTGAACCGCTCAAAAACACTTCACGATCCCCACTCCAACATCTATATGTATACGGTAAATCCCACGATGTCTTAATGTATTCCTTACCCAACCTTTCATATTTGCCTGCTTGCATTTGTCTGAGGCAATACTGAAACTGAAAAGTACTCACAGGTAATGTTATTTTGCCATGAATAAGCCATTCTGTAGCTGGTTTTTCTGCCACAGTGAATGGTAACTTCTCCAATTTTTCAATGCTCAGCACTGTATACTTTGCTCCTCTTTGTGCCAGTTCGATCTGTTTATCAGTGAGATTGTATTCTGCAAACAGAGCCATTGTGTTGATGAAACGCCAAGGCACATAGCCCGCTCGCAAAGATTGCAGCATCCAGCTTAATAACATAATAGAACGTAGTTGAGATTGACCTTGTTCTAACGTCGCCAAATCTTGTTCTAGAATGTCGATAGCAGAGGATACAATGCCATCCAATGAATATATTCTGGAGGACAAAGTTGTTAACCCATTGTCGACCACAGAGTGTTTTCTCTAAATTAATACGATCAAGTTCACGTATTCGTTCTGCGGCCTCTATCTGTGATACCTTCCAAGCTTCATTATAAGCAGCATAAATGCCGGCATATATGAAACGTTTTTGACGCGGTTTTCTTGGTCCAAGCAAGAAATCCCTAAGGTCTGCGTCCTTTTTAAGTAAGGTTAAGTGTTGTTTCACATCCTGTAGTGTAGACTTATGCAGCCAATCGAGGCATAATTTCCCTACACTGTATGTTGTTACTACCCCCGGATGTTGTCTTTGGACGTATCTTGGGTCTGGCCTATGAATAGTAAAGCCCTGAGTTTTATTCAGGAATCTTTCCTGACAGTTATTCGTGTCTGTGGGCCAGATCAACCATTTTTTCCAAGTAGGATTAGATCTGTTGAGTTGTAGTATATTGTCAACTGTCACCACTGCCTTTGTATTATTTTCACTGGCAGGTGTTGGTACAGAAGGTGTGTTCATCTCTTTTATCTTGGCTAATCCAAGACAAGATGTTTGTTGGATAGTTTCATTCAAAATCATTATTTGTTCTGGGATGATGCAGGCTCTAAATAAAGCTTCTATCCCCTGCACTTGCCAATCTTTAGTACCCCACACAGTTTTTGTGTCAATTGTGTCTTTCCAAAAGTCGAAACCATGTCTAGACAGTTGGGCATTAAAAAATGCAGAATAAATCTGTTTTGTATTTGTTAACATAATTTTCATCCCTGTCTTGTTTACATTTTTATAGTAAAACATTTCTGGTTCAGATGTATTGTATCCTGAAAAATATTGAAACTTATTAGCAAATGTTTTTGAACTACCTTTAGGTGGTGTAGGACAATGTTCCCATTGGTTAAACATAAACACATTTCTTGGATATGCAGATTAATGCAAATAATGATGACCATAGTGGTTATAACAATACATTTGTTCATAGTCTGATGAACCCTCTAAATATTCATGTTTAGAAAATGCAGCAGATTTTTCTAGGTCAAACATTATGTCAGTCACAGTCTCAAAGTCCCAATCATCAGAATAGGTACTGGACGTAATTAGATCACTTAGTGAAATTTTAAACAAATGTGGAATGTTCAATTGTTCATTCGGGCCGAAGATATCATAATCTGTTTTGTCCCACACTATACCATCAAGTATAGGAACAGCTGTGATGTTCACTGATGATAAGTCTCTTGCTTCAAGATGGGAAGATTTATGAGGTTTCAAAAGTACGTTTACGCCTTTTCCTTCAGTGTTCACATGGATGTATCTGCCACTTATAAGCACGCTTACAGTCGTTACCAAAGCTAGCCAGAGCAGGAAAACAAAAAGTCCAGATGTAATCCAGAGTTCAATCCATGGAGAAACCAAATAAGTCTTTTTCATAAATTGAAGAAAGTCTTGTACTTGCTGCTTGAATTTCAATGACACTGGCGTCGTTTCAGGTTCACTCGGATCTTCTGAGAACGTATCAAAGTTAATGAAGTAGCCAGAAGCAGTTCTGTCAATTGTTGGAATTGCATCAGGATTTGTAGAAATCACTGGAACCAGTTGATCACATGCTACGTTGGTGTAGACAGGTGTATTTGGACGAACTGTTACTTGGTGTTCAAGAGGGATGAGTTCCATAGCGTTGTTGCATAGTCCTCCGTCTGTTACAGCTGAATTCTCGATTGTTATCAGTCTGAACCTCTTGGATAGTAGCGAGAGGAGTGTGTCTGCTACTAGGTCGGAGTCCACGAGGCCTACTATTTAGTATTGGCCACATACTGTGGTTTGATCAGGTCGATGGACACAAATCTTTTCTCCTTTCTTCCAGCAAGGGGCGGCAGAACTACTGTTCTTGTTCCTTGAACTGCTAGGACAGGTACTGGTTGTCTGTAAGAAGGTCCAAATTCCTTCTTGACCGCAATTTTTTCTCTGACTAGATCCCCAACTTTTGGAATCCAGACAGGCCTTGCTGGGACAGCCGGTTGATCCCCAGTGGTGGTTGACTGTAGGAATACGTTGCTTTGTTTCGTTCTTAATTTGTTTAAGTCCTGTAAAACAGCCAAACGATCTTTGATATCAAAGGGTTTATTTTCCACCACTGTGCCTACGTGTTCTAGGTCTGGTACCCACATTCTTGTCCCAAATAGGATCTCATATGGAGTGACCCCCCCTAGAGAACTTCTTGGCAGATTGTTCATTGCGCGCTGTACGCCACTAAGGTGTTTGACCCACCCATCACCCGAACCTAATACCCTAACTGTTAGAGACTGCTTTATGTCCCGGTTTTTCCTTTCCACAACCGAATTTCCCTCAGGATGGAATGGAGAGGAGTACCGCAATGCAACGCCCAGACTGGCCATGGCTTCTTTGTAAGCCCTAGAGCTAAACGCAGGACCCTGGTCAGAATGTAGCGTGCCTATTGCGTATGTGCCGATAAAGACTCGCAAATCTTTTATAACAGTTCGAGCGTCAGCCGAGCGCTGAGGCCATAACCATAGGAACCTAGAGCATGAATCCACTGCAACCAAGATGTATTTATAGTTACCGTCCCTTTGCAGGGGACCGCAGTGGTCAAGGTAAACACAAGCTAATGGTTTATCTGAAATTAACAGGGGTGTCTGCGCAGGACGTTTCACTGTGGAGACTTTCATCTGTTGGCATATATCACATTCTAAAACATAGTTCTTTGTTTGTTTTCTAATGCCAGGCCACCAATATCTGTGCTTGAGTAAAGATACTGTTGCAGAAACACCTGCATGGGCAGAAGCTATCCCTTCGTGTGCTGCTAGGATTAGTCCTAATCTGCGTTCCTTGTTTGGTATTACCCTATCCCCCACTCCAGGGATTCGAGCAAAAGGAACGTTGTTCGCATCAATTACATAAGAGTACTTGAGTGGAATTTTTTTTGGTAACGCTGCACTGCTGCCTTTGCTTGATGCATTGACAGCCAACATTATCTCACCGTCTATTTTTGTTTTTGAACGAGTGATCGGAGCTACGGAAGCCGTTTGCACAGCCCCCTTTGCCGCTTCGGCAGCCAATGAATTCCCTGCAACGTGAACGCCATCACGTTGATGACTCAGTGTGTGGATCACGTGAGCCTTTGGTAGTTCGTTTTTCAACTGAACTACTTGTTCCCAAAGCAATTTGTGCTTTATTGTGCCACTTTTCGCATCTTTGAAACCATTTTCAAGCCAGTGTTGTATATATATTCATTATACGACTGAACACAGTAAAACGAATCGCACACTACTAGTGTGGGGAATTCTCGATCTGTACTTTCAAGTGCCAGTTTGAATGCTTGTAGTTCAGCTCGCTGAGCTGTACAATCCCCTAGAGATTGTGTTTTTGTGACCATAGGTCTGAAGATGCCATCTCGCATGCGACCTTTAACGATCGCACACGCTGCACTGTAAGCATGCTTACCCCCTATTGCGGGTTGTGCGGATCCGTCAGTGTAAATTATAAATTCGTACTGATCAAGAGGCAGAATTTCAGTAGGCAGAGGACATTCTTGTTCATATTGTAGGAATGCTTGTGTTCTTAAATCTGGATCAAAAACATATTCAACATCTGTTGCAGCAAGAGAATTAACCCATTGTATCCATCTCGGATGTAATGCTTTAGCATTTGGAATGCTTGCTTTTGTGACCGCTTCTAAAGCCGGTACTGGGGTTACGACAATAATGCGTTTCCCTTGGGCTAAGGCTCTTTCTTTTGCTACAGCGGTTTGAACTGCTGTCAGAATTTTTTCAGTTGAACTGAAGCGCATTTCCGCTTGTGTGTACAAATGGGATTTGTATGCAATTGGTATTTTCTCACCCTCATTGAAGGTTAAGTAGGTGAATCCGCATTGACCCGAAATTATTCGGATCACCAAATTACGTTGACTTACACGTGTTTGTAAGTGATTTGTTGCTAACATGTTAGCCTGGAGTGAACGCAAAATTTCTGTGTGTTCCTGTGTCCAGTTTTTGATTGAAAAATCAGGTTTGATTAATGCGTAGAGAGGTTTAACCCTTTCTGCGTAATTTAGAATGTATGTTCTTCCAAAATTTAGGAAACCCAGGATGGATTGTAAGTATTTTAGCGTTTTTGGAGGTTGGAGCAGCGCACACTTTTCTAAAAAGTTAGCTGCCAAGCTCTTGCCTTCACTTGAAAGCTCATATCCTAGAAATAGGACATTGAGATGGGCAATTCTGGACTTTTTAAAGTTGAACTTGTAGCCCTCAGAGGCGAAACCCAGTATAATGGTGCTCACCCTGTTCAAGTGTTTTTCCAGGTCATCGTCTGTCAGATAGATGTCATCGACATAGGACAATGCCTCATTGTCATAAATTTGTAGTAAATCCGCTACCCTTGCTGAGAATAAACCTGGGCTGTTTTTGAACCCTTGTGGGAGTCGACAAAAGTGACGCTGGGTCCCCATTATGGAGAATGCTGTTAAGTACCTGCTTTCAGCTGCTATGTTTTGACAAAAGAACCATTTGAGATGTCTAATGTTGTTTTATATTTTTTACGCACAATGTTATTCATTAATGCTGTGCTATGTGCATTTTGCACTGCCAAAGTTTTAGAACAAGTGTTCAGGTGTCTGTAGTCCAAAACTAGACGATATGTATTGTCTGGTTTGGAGACAGGAAACAAAGAATTGTTCATTGAGGAGGTGCATGTTTCAATCACCCCTTGGTATTCAAGTTGATCTAAGATCTCCCTGACCTGTTTTTTAGCTTCTTGTTTTATAGGGTACTGCCTTTGTGCAGTAGGTTCATGTTTCAGATGTATCTTATGGTGAGGTGAATCCTCATCCCATCCTACATGATTTTTATATAATGCTGGGGCCTGGGCTACCGCCCATTTCCTGGCATATGTATATTTTAGATGTATAGGAATATGGTTGGAGAAGGCAGGCATAATAATGTCCTCGCCATGTGGGCACTCCCTGACAAATTGTGGTGGCCAGTCCTTTTCTGCTAGAAGTATATCATAGCCTCTTGATAGTCTTTCCCAAAGAAGTGCTTTCACCTGTCTAGGTTTGTCTCCCTCCATCCGGAGTGTTATTTCATATAACTTTTGTGGAGTACTAACCCTGGTGTCTACAGTCTCTACTGTGATGTACTCATTCAAGTCCACTATCTCCAGAAGTTCCTTCAAGGTCTGGCGAACTATTGTGACTTCTGCTGCACTGTCCAGCATGGTCTGAGCCCATTCTCCGTTCTTGAGTTGTGTTCTCAGTATTCTCGGCATGTCTGATCTTCAGACCTGCTACCTTCTTTTTGGAGAATTGAGGTTTTGTTTTTATTTTTTGGAGCGTGTTTGTCGTCTTTCGATTTCACGCGTTCTTCTTTATGTTCTGATCGTCCTCTTCTTTCCGAAGTCTGTGATGGGATCTGAAAGGGACGAGAGGAACGTGTATCAGTATCTTGATACCTATCAGGTTTTTTCAAATTATCCCTATTCCTGAGGTTATACCTCCTTTCAGAGGGCTCCTTTTGAGGAGACCTACCTCGGGATTGAGAACGTTTCTCGTTTGATTTTTGTTTAGTAGACTCCCACTTCTTTTTAGAAGATGTAGGAGTTTGTTTTATTGAGTCCTTCTCAGGACTTTCAGATAGTTTCGGCTTCAGTGGTCTTCCACCCAAACTATCTCTGCCTAATTCTTCATAAGATTGTTCTATAATTCTGGGTAGCTCAGTTTGATGTTCTGTAACATCGAATTCCCTCAATTTTTGGCGGATCGCCACTGCTGCTGCCTCCCCTTTAATATTAGATAATATTATTGTTGAGACCTGGTCGAAACCTTTCTAGCTTCTTATTGCACCTAATAAAGGGAGTTTCACTTGCCTCAAACTTTACCCATCATTTCATTAGCCATAGCTCACACTTCAGCTTTATTCATAGCCAACCTCACAGGCACCAAACCCCTGATTTTAGAGATCGCCTCACACCAGAATGAAAAATCACCACCATCCAACCTAATTTACTATCAGTGCAGCACCTTCCTTTCATTCTTGTGCTCAGTTATAAGCCCCGAGGCCTCATTTGCGCGCTACAATACACCGAATTTCAAGGGCAAAGAATGAATACATTGATAAAGGAAGATAAGGCTTTGTCTCTATTGCACCTACTTGAGAAAAAGGGGGGTTGGTAGGAGGTCATGAGGGAAAGGATTTGTCATTTTGGGGCGCACGTGCCAAAAAGAGGGCCCACTTTTCTTCTCTGTTTTTCCAAGTGGAAATAAACTTAGCAAATGAAAATAAAAGCACTGTATGAACATTTACCACCTTGGCATACTTTGAAAGCATTGGCAGGATTCGAACCCTTGTCCTGTGTGAGCCTGTTCCATCAGAGGCAGAAGACTTACCATTGCAGTAGTAACGATAAGAAATATACAGGCCCTGGTGTCATTGGATTTCATTACACATGAAAAGGATGACCATGATATAGGGACGATTTGATAAGATACTAAAATGGAAGCCAGTGTGGTCCAGTGGGTAAGTTCCTGACTTCCAGACAACCAGGGTTCAAATCCCGGGATCGGCACCAGGTGATGGATGATGGCGCAGCAGAGGTAAGTTGGAGGTGGGCCTGCCTGGTAAGAAAAGTGTGTGCGTGCGTGCGCCGTGTAAGAGTGGAGTCATGCCTGGCGAATGGTGATTGCAGAGTAGTTGGTAAGTAGCATGGGTCTGATGAGAGCAAGGGGCGGGATCAGTGACAGGTGAAAGAAGGGGAACAGGTGTTAAGTGAGTTGGAGGGTGGCTGGACTCAGGGGATAGGGGAAGTGCAAGGGTAGGTGGGTGGGATACCAGGGGTGAAGAAGGGGGGGTCATAGAGGGAGTAGGAGCCTGGGACAGAGAAGAGATGTCAGAGCAGAGTGGGGCCAGTTGTGGTCACTCATGCAGTGGTTCACTAGCCCACATTAGGGGTGATTAATTACAGTGGGGAACCCTATTTTTTTTTACTGCATCCCCACTACACTATCTGATTTCGGGGGTGGCAGTCGAATTAGGGGAGCAGTATTAAAAGGGGTTTGGGGTGCATTATGAAGGGTGATGGGTACACAGAATGACATGCCTTCTGGGTAATTTTGGGGTACCTTCCAAACATACCCCCTACTCCACAAATACAGGCCAGCCATTCCTCATTCCTCATTCACTCAGTCATCTCAGTCCTCCACTCCATATGCCCTGCAAGACCAACATGAACAAGAGGTATGTCAGCAAGCAGAAGAAAAGCCTCAGTGTGCTCTTATGTTCACACAGCTGCCCTCTAGTAACACTACACGGCAATTGCAGCATAATAATTGGACTGAGAAGAGGGCTGTCCTATGCAAATAATGTCCTCCCATGCTTACTTTCTTCTGAGACGGTGGACGGCTTGCGCTGTGATACATCTACAACATATGCTCTTCAGCCAATTTCAAAAGCAGCCTATCTTAGGCTAAGTATTTTGCCACTCAAAGGTTGCACATGGGGACATCACCCTCATTTAGCAGGGTCCCAAATTGCCTGGTGTCATCCTTTATACAGAACAAGGGCGTTCGAGGGTGTTCTTCAAAGGATGGAAGGGGTGTTTAAAGCCCCAGCCAAGCCCCGCCCCATGTTGTTCTGTGATGCTCCATCCCTTCACCTGCTGCAGCAGGCATGATTCAGACCTGCTGAAGCAAAGGCCTGACTCTGCCCTTTTCTGCCTCTTGAAGAAAACAACCTTTCAAGCTTCTTATTGCACCTAATAAAGGGAGTTTCACTTGCCTCAAACTTTACGCATTTCATTAGCCATAGCTCACATTTCAGCTTTATTCATAGCCAACCTCACAGGCACCAAACCCCTGATTTTAGAGATCGCCTCACACCAAAATGAAAAATCACCACCATCCAACCTAATTTACTATCAGTGCAGCACCTTCCTTTCATTCTTCTGCTCAGTTATAAGCCCCGAGGCCTCATTTGCGCGCTACAATCCACCGAATTTTAAGGGCAAAGAATGAATACATTGATAAAGAAGATAAGGCTTTGTCTCTATTGCACCTACTTGAGAAAAAGGGGGGTTGGTAGGAGGTCATGAGGGAAAAGATTTGTCATTTTGGGGCGCACGTGCCAAAAAGAGGGGCGTCCGGGCAGCGAAAATACAAAAACAAAATGGCGGCCGCAAGTAACGAAGCGCGGCCGAGTGGGAAAAGAAAATGCAGGTAGCGCTCACCCCGGACACTTGTAGACTGCTCAAAGTTCACAGCTGGGATTCATTGTCATTTGTGAGCGGTTTTGGGGTCTGGACAATGGGTATTGCCGCCAGGAGGATACCCGTCCCCTCACACCGCCACGGAGCTCCACGCAAAGGCGGCCATCTTCGTTGGCGCCGAAGCCACGCCCCCCATACTTTACAGTTTTAAGATTGTTTTCTGTGAATGTCAATCAAGTACAGTTGTACGGTTTTGCAGTGATAAAGTTCAATGCAACAGATAGACTTACAATGCAATCCTATGGAGGAAAACAATGTTAAACAGTTTGCAGGTAAATACTTGACCTACTTCCCCAGGCTTCCGGGGTTTAGGACAACACAGGGAAAGGTTCAAGACCAGGTAGGTACTGCACCACCAGCGGCACTGGGGCAGCCGGGTTCAAAGGTCACCGGGCGCAATGTTATCCAATGGAGAGGCACGGTTTGCAGGTAGGTACTTGAGGTCTTAGGGCAGGGGCCCGGGGGTTGAAGTGAACACAGGAGAGGCCACAAAGCAGCACCTAAGCTACACCACCAGCGGCACAGGGGCGGCAGGGTGCAAATCAGCATTGGATGTCCAATACTTTTCAATGGAGGTCTTCGGAAAGAGGCTTTAGGCTTCGACCTGGAGACTGGACGATGGCAACCAACAGCAGGGCAGGTAATCTGGATACCTGGGGGACACCTGGGCCTCCAGCAGCTGGGCTCCCCAAGGTCGGTGATGGGGGGTGCATAGGTGCCTTTTGGTGTCAGATTTTCTCAGCTGAATCCGGGTGCGGTCAGAGGCTGCAGGCGACAAGAGTGGGTCTTGGAGTGGTCAGGATCACTGGGGAGACTTTATAGGATAGGTAAGTCACTTGAACTCAGGCCGTGGGTGTCGAGTGCAGTGTCGTGCAGTGTCATGGATCAGCCAGGATCCGGAGGCTAGGGTTTCTTTTCTGGACAATTCCGGTGTCCACGGGAGACAGGAGTTTTTGTCGAAGACAGCACAGGTCCTCCAGGGTTCTTGAAGTTGCTGGCTGCGGGCCACACAGCTTTCTTGTAGCAAGGTCGCTGGAGTAGGAGACAGGCTGGTAGGGCTGGGGCCAAGTCAGTCGTCGTTGTCTTCTCCACTGCTGCACAGCTCTTCGGTCCTTCTGAGGTCCTCGAATCTAAGGAGCAAGGTTCAGGGGTGCTCCTCAATACTAGATTTAGGGGTGTTACAGGGGTGTGCAGGTCGGGACCAATGGGTCCCTTCCCTGGGGTGTCTACACCCCTCCTTATGCCACCCTCCAGTGGGAGGGAGGGAGGGAGATGCCCCCTCCTGATTGGGGAAGTCATCCCATCTTCAAGATGGAGGGGACTGAGATGTGTGCTTCACTTCGCCGCCCCCACCTTTCTAGTTTTTCCAGTCGATTCTCCCACCCAAAGTGGGGATCAGAACCATTTAGGAGCAGAGGCTGGGGATAGCTAACAAAGGCAGCAAGCCCTTGAAGCTTCCCCTTCATGGACCCTGCGCATCCTGGGGTAGGAGGCATGACACCTCTGCCCAGGATGTGCTATGTGTCAGGACTCAGAGACCGGATGGCTCTCTTTCCAGGGGTCTAGAAACCTATCTGGTGGTGGCAGATGGCAGGTAGCCAGTCAGGAACTACACTAGGGCTGGTTGTTTTTCATGATGCCCTCTGAGTGCAGTTTACATTAAATCGAACACTGGCATCAGTGTTGGTTTAATTTGCTGAGAAGTTTGGTACCAAACTTCATAGTTTTCAGTAAAGCCATTAGGGAGCTGTGGAGTTTGTAAAGACAACCTCCCAGCCCCTGTACTCAAAAATGGCTCCACTGTACTTACAATGCTTGTGAATGGCACACACACTAAAGGGGCATAGTGCTCATGTAGCTGTGCCCTCACCTGTGGTATGGTGCACCCTGCCTTTAGGGCTGTAAGGCCTGCTAGAGGGGTGATTTACCCATGCCACAGGCAGTTTAGGTGGGCATGGCACACAAGATATGTGCCATGTTATCCCTGTAGTTTGGTCTGTACCAAAACACCCAGTCTGCAATGGCAGGGTGGGGGTGCTAAGGTGAGGGGTCTCAGAGGTGGCATAAAAAATGCTGCAGCCCTCAGAGGAGCTCTCTTGTCACAGGGCCATTGGTACCAGGGTTACCTTTTATAAGGGACTTACATATGGCCCAGAGGTGTGCCAATTGTGGGACAAAGGTACAGTTTTGGGAAAGAACACAGGTGAGGGGGCCTGGTTAGCAGAATCCCAGCACACACTCAGTCAAGTTGGCATCAGGTCTCAGACAAAATGTTAGGGGGTAGCCAAGAAAAAAGGCGCACTTTCCTACACCCCCCCAAACGAAAGGGGATGAGACTAACCTTTCCCAAGAGAGTCTTCATCATCTAAATGGAAGCACATGGAAAGCCCATCTGCATTGGCATGGGCAGTCCCAAGTCTGTGTTTGACTGTAAAGTCCATTCCCTGTAGGGAGATGGACTACCTTAAGAGTTTGGGATTTTCACGTTTCATTTGCATTAGCCATCTGAGAGGTCTGTGGTCAGTGTGGATTAGGAAGTGAGTCCCAAAGAGGTAGGGTCTCAGATTCCTCGGGGACCAAACCACAGCAAAGGCTTCCCTCTCAATGGCACTCCAACGCTGTTCCTTGGTGAGCAGCCTCCTGCTTATAAAAGCTTATAAAAGCAACAGGTTGGTCCTGCCCATCATACATGGTCTGGGATAGGAGCGCTCCTATCCCTAGCTCAGAGGCATCAGTATGCACAATTAACTGCTTGGAGTATACTGGAGCCTTTACAATAGGTTCTGAGCACATTGCCTCTTTCAGGGTGTCAAAAACCTTTTGACAGCCAACTGTCCAGTTCACTTCCCTGGGCATCATCTTGGAGGTAAGTTCTGTGATGTGGGGTCACAATGGACCCATATCCCTTTGAAAACCTCCTGTAATACCCAGTTAAGCCAAGGAATGCCCGAACTTGGGTCTGGGTTGTGGGAGCCTCCCAGTCCAGAATGGTCTGGATCTTGGGTTGCAAGGGTTGTACTTGGCCTCCACCCACAAGGTGGCCCAAGTAAACAGTGCCCTGCCCTATCTGCCATGTGGATGCCTTGATAGGCCTGCAGTTTGCAGAGCCTGTAAAACCTTCCCCAGGTAGATCAGGTGATCTGCCAGAACAAGCTAAAGACAGCAATGTCCTAAAGATATGCTGCACTAAAGTTCTTCAACCCAGCAAGGACTTGATTCACCCACCTTTGGAAGGTGGCAGGGGCATTCTTTAAACCAAAGGGCATAACACTGTACTGATAATGCCCATCAGGTGTGCAGAATGCTTGTTTTTTTAGGCTCCGGAAGCCATGCCAATCTGCCAGTACCCTGCAGTCAAGTCACAAGTTCTGAGAAAATTGGCTGCCCCTAGATTATCTATCAATTCATCAGCTCTGGGTATGGGGTGAGCATCTGTCCTAGGTACAGAATAGAGTCCTCTATAGTTCACACAGAACCTCATTTCTTTTTCCACTCTGAGGGTGAGGTTTGGGGACTAAGACCACTGGGCTGGCCCAGGGACTTTCAGAGGGTTCAATAGCCCATAACTCCAGCATCTTGCTGACCTCAACTTTGATGCTTTCCTTAACTTGGTCAGACTGTCGATAGATTTTGGTTTTCAGAGGCAGGCTGTCTCCAGAGTCCACTTCATGGGTACACTAGTGGGTCTGACCAGGGGTTAGGGAGAAGAGCTCAGCATACTGTTGCAGGGCATACCTGCAGTCAGCCTGCTGTTGGGCAGAGATGGTTTCTGAATAGATAACTTCATCAACTGACCCATCTTAGGGACTGTAGGAGAGGAGGCCAGGGAGAGGTTCACTCTCTTTCGCCTGATCCTCATCAGTGACCAACAGCATGAACACATCAGCCCAGTCACAGTAAAGTTTCAGGTGGTTCACATGGAACACCCTCATAGGGTGCCTGCTAGTGCCCAGGTCTACTAAGCAGGTGACCTCACTTTCTCTAGGTTAGGGTAAGGACCACTCCATTTGTCCTGGGTGGCCCTTGGTGCCACAGACTTCAAAACCCACACCTGTTGCCCTGGTTGGAACTCCACCAGTGCAGTTTTTTTGGTCATACCACAGCTTCTGGAGCTGTTGGTTGGCCTCAAGATTTTGGATGACTTTTCCATGTACTCTATCCTGGAACACAGGCCTAGTACATAGTCAACCACATCTCGTTTAGGTTCATGGAAAGGTCTCTTCCAACCTTCTTTTACAAGTGCACGTGTTCCCCTCACAAGATGGCCCAAACAGAAGTTTAAAGGGGTAAAACTCTATTCCCTTCTGAGGCACTTCTCTGTAAGCGAAGAGCAGGCATGGCAAGAGGATATCTCATCTCCTTTTCAGTTTTTCAGGGAGCCCCATGATCATGCCTTTCAATATCTTGTTGAATCTTTCAACAAGACCATTGTTTGTGGGTGGTAAGGGGTTGTGAATTTGTAGTTCATTCCACACTCATCCCACAAGTGCTTCAGGTATGCAGACATGAAGTTAGTACCTCTGTCTGACACCACCTCCTTAGGAAACCATACATTAGTGAAGACACCAATGAGGGCCTTGACTATTACAGGAGCTGTAGTAGTCCTAAGGGGAATTGCTTCAGGATACCTGGTAGCATGATTCACTACTACCAGTATGAATTTGTTTCCTGAGGCTGTGGGTGGTTCCAGTGGACCGACTATGTCAACACCAAGCCTTTCAAAGAGAACCCCAACCACTGGTAGGGGAATTAAGTGGGGCTTTGGGTGTCCACCTGTTTTGGCACTGGCTTGACAGGTGACACAAGAGCTGACAAACTCCTCCACTTTCTGGGACATCTGGGGCTAGTGGAAATGACTGACAAGCTTTTCCCAAGTTTTAGTCTGGCCCAATTGCCCAGCTAGGAGGATGTCATGGGACAAGGTGAGTGAACTCTCTATACAGTTGAGGCACTACCACTCTCCTAGTGGCACCAGGCTTGGGGTCTCTAGCCTCAGTGTACAGAAGTCTTTCCTCCCAATAGACCCTGTGGGAGCCACTGACATATCCCTTTACCTGGTCAGCAGCTTGCTGTCGCAGGCTCTCAAGAGTGGGACAACCTTGCTGCCCAAGGCACAGCTGTTCCCTAGAGTGTCTCCCCGGGCCCAAGAGCGCCACCTGGTAAGGTCCAAGTTCCATGGGCTCAGTTCCCTCTGGGGCTGACAAGCCCTCTCCCTGAGGGGAGGGATCCTGAGCTTGCTGCTGTGCAGAAGCTGGTTCCCTAGTCTTCTTACGCTTTCTCTTGGGTGGTTGGGCCATCTTTTCAGGCTCCAACACTCCTTGTTCGCCCTGGGCTTGAGTTTGTGCTCTTCTCTTCACACGCTCTCTCAGGAATTTGCAACATGGCTGCATGTGTCTTTATTTCTAACTCAGCCCATGCTGAGGTTTCCAGATCATTTCCAAGCAGACAGAGTTTTGAAGAGACCACTACCTGTTTCAGGCCAGTAATCCCCCTTGCTCCCCCCAGTCTAATGTCACCACAGCCATGGCATGGGTAGTAGTGACACTGTCAGCACTGGTGACTGGATAGGTTTTTCCAGTCAGGTAATGCTCTGGGGAAACCAGTGTATATCTCACCACAGTGACACTGCCGCCTGTATCCCTCGGGGCTTCTATCCTGATCCCATTCACTAAGGGGTATTTTAAGTGCTTTTTCAAGTTAGGGGGCTAGAAAGCCAAAGTGGCTAACCATCCCTCTCCTCCCTTCCCTTCAGTCAGTGTCTTCTGTGAAACCTTCCGCGCCAGAACACGGAGCCACCATAGAAACTGGTTGTGGAAACACTATGTCAAAAAAGATACAAAATCTTTGAAACATTAGTAAACAAGAAACATTAAATGGTATGTTAGTACCAGACATAGATTTTAAAGCAACACCCAACAAAATCAAAAAAACACAGGGCTACATGAAACCCAGCGGCCTGGTGAATAACCCCTATTTATGGGAAGAAAACCACACACTCTATAGACCATTCATCAATAGTAATGAATGGCATAGGAATAGCAAAACAAAACCTACAAAAAACAACGCCAAACTGTTGAATCACACCACTAGGTGACATATTGATAGTGCCAATTCAAGGTATGATGATAACAAACAAAGACTTTCAAAGAAAACAAATAAATCAATACTGCCCACTGGTGTCTAATCCTGTGTGAAAGAGAAAGGATTATGTTACTTACCCTGTAAGCATCTGTTCTTGGCATGTAGAACTGTAGATTCACATGCTTTGCATACTCCTGCCATCTAGGGTTGGGTTCGGATGTTCGCAAGTTATTTTTCTTCAAAGAAGTCTTTTCCAGTCATGAGGTAAGGTGACTCCTCCTTTGGGTGATACTGCGCATGGACATCGACGAACAAGTTACTTACCTTCGGTAACGATGTATCTGGTAGAGACACAGTTTAGCTGCAGATTCCTTAATTTAGAATATCCTCCATGCGCCAGTCTGGATCCGGAGATTTTTCAGCAGTACCTCTGCGCACCGGGAGAAGGCATCGCATGGCTCCGTCCTGAGGTCGTCCCTGGATATGACATCAGTGGAGCCATACAAGTCCCTTCCGGCGCGCTGACGTCAGTTTTCTACTGTGAAACTTTTCCGCGCCACAACGCGGAGCCACTACTAAAACTGTGAGAGTGTGGGAACAGTGTGCCAAAAAAGATTAACAATCTTTGAAGCAACAATGACAATGAGAATAAAGGGATGGAAAACATCACAATGCATGTCAGAGAAAAACACTTCATATACTGTAAGGGACTGAGGGGAGAGAGCATACTACTCGCCCCTAGAAACCGTCTCGCACAACAAAGAACCATACCCTCCTATGAGGCAAAACAGCAATGGAAATAAATGCTATGGTAAAAGACAAGCAGTCTGCAACCACATGAATGTTATGGTAATGGTCAACAAAACTGTAACAACATGACTGATATGGCAATTGACAACATTTCTGCAACAATAGAGAATGTGCAACCACACACACTATATATGGCCAATTGACTCGTAGTATAGTCAAATAGATCCCAAACTAATGGAGAAAAGTATCCGGGGGGAGGGAGGAAAGAAGGACATGACTAATCTCCACACTGGAAAAGAACCAGGGTGCAAGAGCTTGGATGGATAAAAGAACCCATCACCCAATTGCAAGAATGGGTGGAGAAGCAACAGGTAAAACAGAATAAGACATCCTGACCTGGGAAGGATGTGAAGTGGACTAACACGCATGAAGACAGAGACCACTGGTAGAAAGACCAATTGGTAAGACCCTAACCTGAAATGGTCCTCGCAGAGCGGGGAGGATGGGTGGGCGTTAAGGAATCTGTGGCTAGACTGTGTCTCTACCAGATACATCGTTACCGAAGGTAAGTAACTTGTTCATCTGATAGAGACATCTAGCCGCAGATTCCTTAACTTAGAATAGATACCAAAGCTATAACCCATTGGAGGAGGGTCTGCGACTGAACCCCACTAAGTTCCAAAGAGAACTAATCCGTCAATAAAGATTGACTAAAACAGGTGGAGACAGCAAGTGCAAGTGTGGCTGACACTAGAACCCTAAAGCTCTGAAAAGAAGCATGAACAAGGAAAGGTAATGGCACCATAGTCCGTCAGAGGACGGCACAAGACTTACACCGTCCAGAAAGGGACGGAGAGAAATCACAGAAACCAGAACGGCCAGTGCATAGTGGAAGAAAATCCATAAGCTTCTGTAAGAAGAATTAGAAGCAGAACAGGGCGCAGGATCCCATGGATCTGCAAAAAATAAAAGTCCCAGAGGAAGGACAAAACAGCATGACAGAGTGAGATGATACAAAATGAGCACGAACAACAGTGGATGCCAAGAGTGACAAGTGTAGAGACAGATATCATCCATGTAGAGATATACCAAACCATGACTACAAGGAGATACATGGATGTGGACAATAGGGATACACCCATACAGACAGTGTGGTCAGTGGGAGCCACACTGCACACATGCAAAAGCCCAATAAATGGAGCAGTGACGGCACACCTGCGTCAGCAGAAAGACACAGAACGTATCACCAGGTAGTCATACTCACCAGCCATACACAAAGGTACATCGGTCAAAGGATACCGGCAGAAGCCGGACACAAACAGAGGACTCGCTCTCAAGAAAGGGAGAGAGAGAGAGAGAGAGAGACAGAATCTGGGGCTAAGAAACCCAAGACTCTGCAACAAGGAAAAACCCTGTATGTCTACTCTCTCGCAGGTAGTATACATATATGATATGTATACATATACATACATACATACATACATACATATGCCCATATACATATACACATCCAAATATACACACACACACATATATATATATATATATATATATACACAAATATATACACATATATATATATTTACCCGAAGTTGCCCCGTTCTTGAGGACGCACACCACAACAGGTAAGTTTCACAACCATTTATTTGCAGGAAAGCAGCATTTCATCACGATTTCTTTATTCCTGTGCCTAACGCGTTTCAAAGCTTCTTGATTCTTTATCAAAGGCAGCGCGAAAGAGTCCCCAGACTGCTTGCTCAAACCATGTCCTCTGCACATTCATTACTTAATTGGCCTCCGGTGTGCCCTCTCAGTAGATTACATTCACAAAGCACGTTGGGACTTGTGGTTCGAAATTCTGCATAATTTACCCCTCCAGTGGGTTTGGGTACTCACGCCATTTTCAGGATACCTTTAACAGCCCTCCAGTGGGCCTCGTGTTGAAACCACTCTCTTCCCTCAATATTCACTGCTGTGCCCGCACATGATTAGGAATTGTTCCAACTCTGCGGTCCCATTTTCATTTTCTGGGCGGTGCGATCACTCCACGGTCGGAACCGCCGTGATTACATATTTACCCAAAGTTGCCCCGTTCTTGAGGACGCACGCCACAACAGGTAAGTTTCACAACCATTTATTTGCAGGAAAGCAGCATTTCATCACGATTTCTTTATTCCTGTGCCTAACGCGTTTCAAAGCTTCTTGCTTCTTTATCAAAGGCAGCGCAAAAGAGTCCCCAGACTGCTTGCTCAAACCATGTCCTCTGCACATTCATTACTTAATTGGCCTCCGGTGTGCCCTCTCAGTAGATTACATTCACAAAGCACGCTGGGACATGTGGTTCGAAATTCTGCATAATTTACCCCTCCAGTGGGTTTGGGTACTCACGCCATTTTCAGGATACCTTTAACAGCCCTCCAGTGGGCCTCGTGTTGAAACCACTCTCTTCCCTCAATATTCACTGCTGTGCCCGCACATGATTAGGAATTGTTCCAACTCTGCGGTCCCATTTTCATTTTCTGGGCGGTGCGATCACTCCACGGCCGGAACCGCCGTGATTACATATTTACCCAAAGTTGCCCCGTTCTTGAGGACGCACACCTCTACAGGTAAGTTTCACAACCATTTATTTGCAGGAAAGCAGCATTTCATCACGATTTCTTTATTCCTGTGCCTAACGCGTTTCAAAGCTTCTTGCTTCTTTATCAAAGGCAGCGCGAAAGAGTGATCGCACCGCCCAGAAAATGAAAATGGGACCGCAGAGTTGGAACAATTCCTAATCATGTGCGGGCACAGCAGTGAATATTGAGGGAAGAGAGTGGTTTCAACACAAGGCTGTTGGACTTGGCCCTTTTTGCCAGGTTCACCCCTAAACTTTTTGAGTTGTATGTTAGTAATTTTAGGCCTCTGGGCACTTGGACACTGTGGCCCAGTGCCAAGTGCGTGCGCGCGCTGTGCACATTTAGTGAGATTGACCTGCCTCCCATAGGAATGCATTGAGGATGAGTGTGTCAGTGGTAATTCCTGTTATGAGAGGTGCAGCATGGTCAAGTCTAGTATGTCTGAATTCGTGAGAATAAATGCTGCGCAATGGTGTGCGCAGATTTATAGTGGCTGGTAGAGAAATGCCACTTCTAGAAGTTGGCATTTATGTGTGCTCTGTGTCTGCCTGCCTGATGTGGATTACATGTCTGGCTCTGTGAGTGACAGGAGCTGGGAGGTGTGTGTGGCTGCAGGAGGGGCAGGGTGAGTCAGCGCTAGGCTGAATGGGACACCTGAGCTGAGAGTGGTGGGAGGAGAGATCCCCTGACCCTGAATAGGATGTTGCCTGCCCTGTACAATGCTGGCTCCACCTCCTGTGGTGCGTACGATGTCCCTAGCCTGTCTTGAGAAAGGGAAGAGGAGCTGGGCAAAACAAAGTGCTCCAAAACGTCCCTGAACCAGTTGCATCTGGTTCCCCCATGCCCTGCACTCTAACACAAAGGGATTTTGGTGTATAAAAGAAGGGGCTGTGACCCCATGGAAATGTTCTTGCTTGTGGATCCTGATTCCTGCAGGGCGTGCTGCTGCTGGGGCCCAGGAGGACTTGCCAGGAGGGCTGCCTCCCTGGGCCCAGCTATGCCCTGGAACCCTTTGGCTTAATTTCTGTTAGCCCTGGGCCCTGCCTTGCCCTTGATGCCTGGAAGACCCCTGGGACCTTTAGCTTTATTTTATCCAGGGCTTTTAGGCAACCTTTTTAGCACCAGCGCTGCCTTGTGATTTGCCCAGCTGATGGAGATCGTGGGCTTCGCGGCGCCGAGCTGCCTTCCGCCATCAGGGAATCCCCAGCGTAGGGATTCCCCCGAGATTGCTGGCCTTGCGGGTGCCCACCCCGCTTATTTTCGGATTTTAGTGCGCAGGTGCCCACCCTCCGACTTCGTTTTGTTTTATAATTAACGCGGGTCCCCACCCCACGTATTTGAGTCTATTGCGGGTGCCCACCCCGCCTGGCCGCCGTGCGAACTTTTATTTAAACTGCGCAGGTGCCTACCCCGCGACTTTGCCCCAAAGGAGAAGAATCACCGCTGCGGCCCCGGTCGGCCGAAACCGGAAGTCAGGCAACGTAGTGCCTGACGGCGGGCGGGACTTCCGTTTTCTCGAGGGAAGTCCCGCGCACGCCGCTGGTAAAGGAGAGTGAGAGAATCCAGGCGGGAGCCCACCCCGCGCTGGACTGGTGCCCAAGAGAAGTCCCGGGTCCCAGGAGGGGGCCCGGGTGAAGAGGTGAAGCGGCCGGGAGAAAGGAGAGGCGGTTCGGCGGGGCTCCCATGTGGATGGGAGAGCCCCGCAGTGTGGTGATTGCGGCGCCGGGGCACGAGGCACGTTGTCGGTGCCTGCCCCCGCCACCTTGAAGAAGAGAAGCCGTGGTGATGGACGCGGAGGGGCCCCGAGGCACATTGTCGGTGCCTGCCCCGCCGCGAGCCCAGAGGAGATTGATGGAGACACCAGAAGGCTGCCAGAGTGAAGCAGGGCTCCCGTGTTGGTGAGGAGAGCCCCGCGTGCAGCCCCAGCCGTCCGGAGCCTCGCAGGCTCCAGGTGAAGTCCCAGCAAGGAGATCCCGAGCGGCGCCAGTGAGTCCCGGTGAGTGGGGGCTCAAGATGGGCGGTGTATTGCCAGTAAGGACACCGTGTCTGTTTCCCCGAGCGGACCCGCAGGAGAGCGGGCCGCTCCAACGTGGGGCATCCTTGTTTTAGAGCCCAGCGTAGCTCCCCCCGCAACGTCGCATAATTGTTTAAGAGCCCAGTATGGCTCCAACGCGGGGCACATTTATCTTTAGAGCCTGTGTGGCTCTAACCTTGGGCATAGTTTGTTTTAGAGCCCAGAGGGCACCGTGGTGCTGGGCCCCTTGGCCGAGATGATTACAGTTGCCCCGCTTGACAGTGGGCAACTGCACCGATGGGGGCGATGTTATTTACGAGCCCCAGCAAGGCCCAGACGGCACAGTTGTGCCAGGGCCTATTATGGTTTCCCAGCTGCCCCGCTTGACAGAGGGCAGCTGCAATGTTGTGCGATATTTGTCCTAGAGAGCACCATGCGTGCCAGGGCCCACATTTTGGTCCTCACAGCTGCGCAGCACTTAGTGCCAGCTGCACCGTTTAGGCGTGATTCTTTGGGGGCATTATTGTTGATTTAGACAGGAGTAAGATACACTCCTTTTGCCCCCTACATTCCCAGCTGCCCAGCAAGTAGTGGGCAGCTGCTACGTTTATGTTTGCGCAGTTGCGCACCCTTGACTCTCGCTGCCCTTGCAGCGCGCCCTGACTTTTGGACATAGGGCATTTGAGCCCCTTAGAGATGGCCAGTTGGCCAAGGTGACTGCTAGGTTTATAGGGCGCCAGGCCCTAATGTGATTTGTGTGTTAGGGAGCTTCTTTCCTAGGATTTATAGGCTAATGTGATTTATACCTCTGCTATGGTTCTTTCTACTATGAGGTTATGTGCTACTGTGAGTATGTGGTGCTAGGAAATGTAATGCGTGTAGCATGTTTTACGCACCCTGTTTCGGTTACCTCTAAAATGTGGTTTTTATGCTTGTGAGGTTATTACTTCCTCATGCGTTTAGGTTGTGAGTTATTTTCCCCTGAGATTATTTCCTAATGTGATTTAGACTTAGGATGTTATTGTCTAATGCGTTTAGACGGGAGAGATAATTGCATAATGTGTTTATGCTGGTGAGGTTGGCGCATAAGGTTTTGCGCCTAATGTGATGCTGTGCATAATATGGTTTATGTTACAGGCTGATCCTAAGTACAGTGGTTGCCAGTGATTACTGGTTGTACGTTTCTGATATGTCCTACATTTATTAAGTGTTCTACATCTATTACCTTTTACTAAGTGATGGTTCTGACAGTGGTCCACGTGGCCCTGTCATGTGTACATAATCCCCTGTAAATATTGTCCCGTGCCAGTTGGCACAGTGTGTTGTATGTGAGTACTATTCTAATGTGTTTTATGATAATACAAAGGCTATTTTTATATATAACCTTGTGTGGAGTTCCTTTTGTAGTGTGCCTTGGGTGTTGTGCTGTGTGTGTGTTGCGCAAACGCTTTACACATTGCCTCCGGGATAAGCCTGACTGCTCGTGCCAAGCTACCAAGGGGGTGAGCAGGGGTTATCTTCGGCGTGTAACTTCCTTGCCCTGACTAGAGTGGTGGTTTCTGCTTGGCTTTGGCGCAAGCCTTAGCCAACCAGAAATCCCATTTCTAACATTGGTGATCAGCGGTGGGATAGGACTTGCGTTTGCGCAGTACCGCAGCGACAACTGGCTGCACTACAAAACTCTGCATTTTAGATAGTCACATGTTGGGGATTATTGTTCTAAGTTTGTTTAAGTGTCATTTAATTTTTGAAATGTGTGTTCTTGCTGCACTATGAGTTGGGTGTCCTGCCAAGGACAGAAACCAGAGAAGCTGAAGGAGTTTTGTACTGCCCTTGTGCAGACTGCTATTTATGGGGTTGGCCTGAAGCGGAAGGAGTTTTGTACTGCCCTTGTGCAGACTGCTATTTATGGGGTTGGCCTGCAGCGCAAGCTAAAGGAGTTGTTACTGCCCCTGTACTGCCTGCTAGTCCTTGGGTTGGCCTGAAGCTGAAGGAGTTGTTACTGCCCCTGTGCTGTCTGCTATTTCTAGGGTTGGCCTACAGTGGGGACTTAATTGGCATGGAGTCACTAGCTCGGGAGGGTAGATCATCGTCTAAGTGCAGTGTGAGTTTTCTGGAATTCCCAGTAAGGATGGGATCCAGTGGTGGCAGCAATATGTAGTCCAGTGCAGGAAGTCCCATTCCCAGTTCCCATAGTATGGTACCTAGTTCCCGGTTAAGAGGGGGACAGGTTGTGTTTCAGGGGCAGTAAAATGCTGTCTCACCAGTCTTGTGGGGGGAGTGTGGATGAATGTTGTGATGCACTGGACGTTTGAGTAAATGGTGTTAATGTGTGAGTTCTTTGATTGTAGGGAGCTTGCATTGGGAGTGACCCTAGAAGAATGGTGCAGGTGTCTCGATAACCCTCGCGGTTTAAGATGGTTCAGAGTAGCCCAGCTAGGTACCCTTATAGTGAGATTGGGCTGTGTCCCGAAGTGCCCGCACCTCAGTCTCCAGTACTGGTTGGTTCCATGAGGGAACACCAGGTAGGGAGCCTAGTCTGTCCTGTTGGACCGTTCTTCGAGGTGGTTTTTCCCGCTTTAGGTGAGCTGGGAGTGCCTGTAATCAGACCTCCAGCAGTTCTAGTGTCTGGCAGTACCGCTCCAGTTGGGAGGGTGCAGAGGTCCAGTTTTGAGGGGTGAGAGGGGGAAAGAGTCCCCAGTGGGAACCAGTGGGTCAGGGGCCAGCCAGAAGGGCTGAGTCGCCAATGATTGACCATGGTGAGCGCCACTTCTGTCCTGGAGCATCTTCACGCACTGTCAGAGGGACAGGAGGTCGTGAGCTCTGCGCCAGGCAGACTGTCACATGACACATTAGTGAGGTGTCACCCTCGGGAGAGTATATGTGCTCCCAGGAAGTCCTGGTTCTCCGGGCAATTGTGAGGTAGTACCCCCTGAACGCAGGTGGGGTCCGGTTTCGAGGGTTGAGAGGGGGAAAGTGTCCCCAGTGGGGACCAGTGGGTCAGGGGCCAGCCACAAGGGCTGAGTCGCCGATGATTGACCATGGTGTGTGCCACTTCTGTCCTGGCGCATCTTCACGCACTGTCAGAGGGACAGGAGGTCGTGAGCTCTGCGCCAGGCAGACTGTCACATGACACGCTAGGGATGTGTCACCCTTGTGAAGTCCTGGTTTTCCAGGCATCTGACCAAAGAGGTACGTCCCTGGGTTGGGGAGCCAGTAGCCGGTGTTTCCGGATCTGGACGGCAGGGCGACTGTAGTCAGTGTCCTGGCCGGTTTGCCTTCTAGGGGGTACCACTCCAGTTGGGAGGGTATCGGAGTCTGGAAGGGGGTGCAGAGGGAGGAGTCCTCGCCTCTGACCCCGGTGCATCCGGTGAATTTGGATCCCAGGTGGTAGACCAGTTGATGGAGAGAGGTCCTGAACTGGTGGGAGAGTTGTGTTCTGGTGGGTGCTTCCCCTGGGAGGGTGCGGAACCCCAGAAGTAGAGGTAGGGTGAGGCATTCTTGCCCGTGACCTCTGGTCAGCCTGAGGGTGCGGACCCTAGGTTGAAGGATCAGTGGTAGTTGGAACTACACTGAGAGGGAGAGTGGAAAGTGGCTATTGTATGCCAGGGGTTACTGCCCCCCACTCTGTCGATTGGCAAGGACAAGTGGCATCTGGGTGGCCTAGGGCCTGGTCCTGGCCGTGGACAACTACAGAGTACCGGTGGGGTAGCCTAGTTGGCCCTGAGTTTTTTCTTTTTTTTTTTTTTCTTCCCCATGGGTTCCAAGTGGCGTAGAACAGGAGGGTGTCCCTGCAGTGCGGGCCCGCGTCCGTGTTCTATCGCCCCAAGCAGGGAAGCCCATCACGGTGGTGATTGGTCTACCCTGCGTTTTGGCTGGAAGGGGGTTGTGTTGGACTTGGCCCTTTTTGCCGGGTTCACCCCTAAACTTTTTGCGTTGTATGTTAGTAATTTTAGGCCTCTGGGCACTTGGACACTGTGGTCCAGTGCCAAGTGCGTGCGCGCGCTGTGCACATTTAGTGAGATTGACCTGCCTCCCATAGGAATGCATTGAGGATGAGTGTGTCAGTGGTAATTCCTGTTATGAGAGGTGCAGCATGGTCAAGTCTAGTATGTCTGAATTCGTGAGAATAAATGCTGCGCAATGGTGTGCGCAGATTTATAGTGGCTGGTAGAGAAATGCCACTTCTAGAAGTTGGCATTTATGTGTGCTCTGTGTCTGCCTGCCTGATGTGGATTACATGTCTGGCTCTGTGAGTGACAGGAGCTGGGAGGTGTGTGTGGCTGCAGGAGGGGCAGGGTGAGTCAGCGCTAGGCTGAATGGGACACCTGAGCTGAGAGTGGTGGGAGGAGAGATCCCCTGAATAGGATGTTGCCTGCCCTGTACAATGCTGGCTCCACCTCCTGTGGTGCGTCTGATGTCCCTAGCCTGTCTTGTGAAAGGGAAGAGGAGCTGGGCAAAACAAAGTGCTCCAAAACTTCCCTGAACCAGTTGCATCTGGTTCCCCCATGCCCTGCACTCTAACACAAAGGGATTTTGGTGTATAAAAGAAGGGCTGTGACCCCATGGAAATGTTCTTGCTTGTGGATCCTGATTCCTGCAGGGCGTGCTGCTGCTGGGGCCCAGGAGGACTTGCCAGGAGGGCTGCCTCCCTGGGCCCAGCTATGCCCTGGAACCCTTTGGCTTAATTTCTGTTAGCCCTGGGCCCTGCCTTGCCCTTGATGCCTGGAAGACCCCTGGGACCTTTAGCTTTATTTTATCCAGGGCTTTTATGCAACCTTTTTAGCACCAGCGCTGCCTTGTGATTTGCCCAGCTGATGGAGAGCGTGGGCTTCGTGGCGCCGAGCTGCCTTCTGCCATGAGGGAATCCCCAGCGTATGGATTCCCCCGAGATTGCTGGCCTTACGGGTGCTCACCCCGCTTATTTTCGGATTTTAGTGCGCAGGTGCCCACCCTGCGACTTAGTTTTGTTTTATAATTGACGCGGGTGCCCACCCCGCGTATTTGAGTCTATTGCGGGTGCCCTCCCCGCCTGGCCGCCGTGCGAACTTTTATTTAAACTGCGCAGGTGCCTACCCTGCGACTTTGCCCCAAAGGAGAAGAATCACCGCTGCGGCCCCGTTCGGCCGAAACCGGAAGTCAGGCAACGTAGTGCCTGACGGCGGGCGAGACTTCCGTTTTCTCGAGGGAAGTCCCGCGCACGCCGCTGGTAAAGGAGAGTGAGAGAATCCAGGCGGGAGCCCACCCCGCGCTGGACCGGTGCCCAAGAGAAGTCCCGGGTCCCAGGAGGGGGCCCGGGTGAAGAGGTGAAGCGGCCGGGAGAAAGGAGAGGCGGTTCGGCGGGGCTCCCATGTGGACGGGAGAGCCCCGCAGTGTGGTGATTGCGGCACCGGGGCACGAGGCACGTTGTCGGTGCCTGCCCCCGCCGCCTTGAAGAAGAGAAGCCGTGGTGATGGACGCGGAGGGGCCCCGAGGCACATTGTCGGTGCCTGCCCCGCCGCGAGCCCAGAGGAGATTGATGGAGACACCAGAAGGCTGCCAGAGTGAAGCGGGGCTCCCGTGTTGGTGAGGAGAGCCCCGCGTGCAGCCCCAGCCGTTCGGAGCCTCGCAGGCTCCAGGTGAAGTCCCAGCGAGGTGATCCCGAGCGGCGCCAGTGAGTCCCGGTGAGTGGGGGCTCAAGATGGGCGGTGTATTGCCAGTAAGGACACCGTGTCTGTTTCCCCGAGCAGACCCGCAGGAGAGCGGGCTGCTCCAACGACGGGCATCCTTGTTTTAGAGCCCAGCGTGGCTCCCCCCGCAACGTCGCATAATTGTTTGAGAGCCCAGTATGGCTCCAACGCGGGGCACATTTATCTTTAGAGCCTGTGTGGCTCTAACCTTGGGCATAGTTTGTTTTAGAGCCCAGAGGGCACCGTGGTGCTGGGCCCCTTGGCCGAGATGATTACAGTTGCCCCGCTTGACAGTGGGCAACTGCACCGATGGGGGCGATGTTATTTACGAGCCCCAGCAAGGCCCAGACGGCACAGTTGTGCCAGGGCCTATTATGGTTTCCCAGCTGCCCCGCTTGACAGAGGGCAGCTGCAATGTTGTGCGATATTTGTCCTAGAGAGCACCATGCGTGCCAGGGCCCACATTTTGGTCCTCACAGCTGCGCAGCACTTAGTGCCAGCTGCACCGTTTAGGCGTGATTCTTTGGGGGCATTATAGTTGATTTAGACAGGAGTAAGATACACTCCTTTTGCCCCCTACATTCCCAGCTGCCCAGCAAGTAGTGGGCAGCTGCTACGTTTAGGTTTGCGCAGTTGCGCACCCTTGACTCTCGCTGCCCTTGCAGCGCGCCCTGACTTTTGGACATAGGGCATTTGAGCCCCTTAGAGATGGCCAGTTGGCCAAGGGGACTGCTAGGTTTATAGGGCGCCAGGCCCTAATGTGATTTGTGTGTTAGGGAGCTTCTTTCCTAGGATTTATAGGCTAATGTGATTTATACCTCTGCTATGGTTCTTTCTACTATGAAGTTCTGTGCTACTGTGAGTATGTGGTGCTAGGAAATGTAATGCGTGTAGCATGTTTTACGCACCCTGTTTCGGTTACCTCTAAAATGTGGTTTTTATGCTTGTGAGGTTATTACTTCCTCATGCGTTTAGGTTGTGAGTTATTTTCCCCTGAGATTATTTCCTAATGTGATTTAGACTTAGGATGTTATTGTCTAATGCGTTTAGACGGGAGAGATAATTGCATAATGTGTTTATGCTGGTGAGGTTGGCGCATAAGGTTTTGCGCCTAATGTGATGCTGTGCATAATATGGTTTATGTTACAGGCTGATGCTAAGTACAGTGGTTGCCAGTGATTACTGGTTGTACGTTTCTGATATGTCCTACATTTATTAGGTGTTCTACATCTATTACCTTTTACTAAGTGATGGTTCTGACAGTGGTCCACGTGGCCCTGTCATGTGTACATAATCCCCTGTAAATATTGTCCCGTGCCAGTTGGCACAGTGTGTTGTATGTGAGTACTATTCTAATGTGTTTTATGATAATACAAAGGCTATTTTTATATATAACCTTGTGTGGAGTTCCTTTTGTAGTGTGCCTTGGGTGTTGTGCTGTGTGTGTGTTGCGCAAACGCTTTACACATTGCCTCCGGGATAAGCCTGACTGCTCGTGCCAAGCTACCAAGGGGGTGAGCAGGGGTTATCTTCGGCGTGTAACTTCCTTGCCCTGACTAGAGTGGTGGTTTCTGCTTGGCTTTGGCGCAAGCCTTAGCCAACCAGAAATCCCATTTCTAACAGAGGCCCACTGGAGGGCTGTTAAAGGTATCCTGAAAATGGCATGAGTACCCAAACCCACTGGAGGGGTAAATTATGCAGAATTTCGAACCACAAGTCCTAGCGTGCTTTGTGAATGTAATCTACTGAGAGGGCACACCGGAGGCCAATTAAGTAATGAATGTGCAGAGGACATGGTTTGAGCAAGCAGTCTGGGGACTCTTTCGCGCTGCCTTTGATAAAGAAGCAAGAAGCTTTGAAACGCGTTAGGCACAGGAATAAAGAAATCGTGATGAAATGCTGCTTTCCTGCAAATAAATGGTTGTGAAACTTACCTGTTGTGGTGTGCATCCTCAAGAACGGGGCAACTTTGGGTAAATACATATATATATATATATATATATATATATATATATATATATATATATATATATATATCGCTAACTCCGCAGCTGAGCAGCAGTAACTCCTCCTCGTCACCTCCACAACCAGCACGGACACGGACCAGCAAATAAGTGCAAAATTTATTTGTTAATTATATGCCGCCATAACGTTTCGGCTCGTCCGAGCCTTGTTCACATGACAATGTGATAATGGCAGATCACAGCTTTTAAAGTGACAGTGCATTACTCAAAACCCACCACGTGACCATAGTTACAATGAAAATGGTAAAAACACTGCAGCCATATATACTCTTTCAACATAGATAATTTCACAATCTTGTACTACATATCTCAATATTTACTAAATAAAGTGCAAATAGTGCTGATATGTGCAAAACTGCATTCATGTAAAATACATTTTTTTAAATACCACAATTTTAAATGATAAAAATTAGTGGCTGGGAATGTCCTTATCGAGGGCCTACGACAAATTAAAACTCATAATGCTCAATATCATTATTCATAGGATAAATCCCTGGAGATAATAGTCAGCGCACAAATCCCAAATGGCCTGTGTATGCAAACCACGCTATATTTGTAATACAAAATTAATGGGATGAATCCCTATTACATTTTGTTTGGTGGTATGTCATTCATAAATTATCTTTATCATATTCCTATTAACTATGTGCAAACTAGTGCTGTGCTAAGTGTTTAGTGATGATTAAAAACAGTGATCCATCTAATATATTTTTTCTTCACTCCTGTTAATTCCCCTTGTTTCTTTAAATATTATCCACACTTTTTATAGATATCTCTAGCCTTTTATGCTCTTATTTTGCCAATCTTAATCTCCTCATCTTCATTTTTAGTTTCACCTCCTACCTGTTACAAAGTAATTTTATAGCATCTATGTTTATAAATCAAACTTGATGGCTTATATGACTAGTTCTAAAGGGTTATTTAGAAAGCTGATATGGATGGTATCTATGGAGTATACTTTCACTACAGTCCAGCATGGGTAAAACAGACTACAAAAATGTTAAAAAGATGTTAAAATTCATATAGTCATCGATAAAGGAAGGGGGGAGGGGGGGCGGGGAAGGGGGGGCTGGAGGGGAAAAGCCAATAAGATGAACAATTATTCCTTATATAAAAAATATTATCTAAAATTCATTATACCCTTCCCTATCTTTTTAAAAAAAGACAGTATCCGTTTTCCCTCTTTTAAATGTACCTATCTATCTATCAATTTTTACGCCAAACGTATGTAAATCCTCCGTAACATTAAGCCCGCCAGGATTTTGGTATCGAGCTGGAGAATATATCTAGTTTCCATCTTGTGAAGCTTGGACTCCCTATCACCGCCTCTTCTACTTGCAGCTACTGCATCAATAACAAAGTACTTTAAACCTTGGTTATCACTATGATGTAACTCCTTAAAATGCCTAGCCACCGGATAAGTATTATCCTGGTTGGCTATTGCCCGTAGATGCTGTAATATACGCTTATGTACTGCAAGTTTGGTACTACCAACATATTTGAGTCCACAAGGGCATATAAGTACATATACTGCAAATGATATATATATATATATTATCTACTGGCGGTAGCCAGTAGATAGTTATAGTTAGGACCTTTATCCATAGGAAATCCGCAACATTCTATTCCCAATAAGTTTGGCGTCGTTTGACGAATCATCGCGAAATTTTCAAAACTAGTGGGGCGCTCTGGTCCGCTCCTGTCTTGAAAGTTTTGGGGTGATTCATCAAGCGGCGGCCGAGAAAAAAGGGGGGTCCCAAAACGCGTTTTCTCCATGTTAATTCCCATAGGAAATTTTAGCCACGGCTACAGCCCGAACTGCTGAACGGAATTACACCAAATTTTGCAAAAAGGTAGCGCTTGGTTCAGAAAGCGACCTTTTTTTTAAATGGTGTAAATCCGTTCAGTAGTTGCGGAGAAATTCATAAAATAAGAGTGAAAAAATCGATTTCCCATAGGAAACTTTATGCAAGGCTACAGCAAAAACTGCTGAACGGAATTACACCAAATTTGGCAAACAGGTAGTGCTTGGTTCAGAAAGCACCCTTTTTAAAAATGGTGTAAATCCGTTCAGTAGTTGCTGAGAAAATCCAAAATAAAAGTTTCGATATTTAGAGGCACGGAGGATCCGCGCACCCTCCCGCCCACGAGCTGCATGCTAATTGGCTGTCAACACTTCAAACCAGGAAGTGTTGGCAGCCATCTTGTTCCTCGGTAGAACCGAGGGACAAGAAAAGACAAAAACAAGGGCGCAAAACGCAAAAAGGGGGCAGGGTAGAAACACCTTGACCCCCTAGCCCTGCTCAGGGGGTCCTACAAGGACCCCCAGGGCCAAAAAATTATTATTATTTTTTTTTTAATCGGCAGAAAACGCGCTGGGTGCGCGGATCCTGCCGATAAAAAAAAAAACGAAGCGCGGGCTCCCGCGCTTCGTGGTTAATTGGCCCCCGGGTGGGCCAAGTCCCGGGGGCATGCGGGGCTTTATTATTAATTATATGGGGGGCCTCTAAGGCTCCCCAAGCCCCGGGGACCGCCACCCCCTGGGGCTTTAAACAAATGGCGCGGGAGGGCTCTGAGCCCTCCCGCAGCCCCGGGGACCGCTACCTCCCCGGGGCACTAACAAATTTAAAATGGGGGTCCGTTTTGGACCCCCGAAGCCCCGGGGACCACCACCTCCCGGGGCTTTGCAGATGTAGGGAGGGGGGCCGCGCGGCCCCCCTTCTGGAGCCATTGTTGGCCCTGGGGACCACCACCCCCCAGGGCCGGCTCCTGCAGTGTCCCGGGGTGCTCACCCCCGGGACACTGTAGTTCATTGAAGCGAGAGCAGGGAAACCTGCTCTCGCTTCAATGAAGCAAAGCAGATTGCTTTTCCACATGGGGAGCTGCATGTCAGCAGCTCCCCATGTGGAAAAGCAATGCCGGCTCCCGAGGGACGCTGGGAGCCGGCTGGGACCGTGGGGGGATTGGGGACCCCCCCACGGTCCCCAACGGAGAGGGCCAGCCCCGGGGGATGGGGTCCCCGGGGCAAGTAGTGGCCCGGGAGGGGGGCCACGCGGCCCCCCTCCCCCCCAAAAAAGGAAAAAAATAAAATAAATAAAGGCCTGCCCCGGGGGATGGGGTCCCCGGGGCAAAAGGAGGCCTGAGGAGGGGGGCCACGCAGCCCCCCTCCTTAAAAAAAATAATAAAAAGAGTGGCCATGCCCCGGGGGATGGGGTCCCCGAGGCCGGAATCAGCTACGGGAGGGGGCCACGCGGCCCCCTTCCCGTTTTTTTAAAGAAGGGGTAAGGCCCTGGGGGATGGGGTCCCCAGGGCCCAAAAAAGGAAAAGGAAGGGGGCCACACAGCCCCCTTCGGGGAAAAAAAAAAACGATCGGGCCGCAGGCCCCGCCCTTCCTTTACCACTCTGCAAACGCGCCCCTGGCGCGTTTGCAGAGGGGGAACGATCCCCTTGAATACTGGGGGTCCCTGGGGGCCAACTAGCCCACCAGGAACCTCCAGTATGCGCCAGGGGCTGCGTTGCAGAGAGGTGTACAGAGGCCACGCCCCTTTTACACCTCTCTGCAACGCAGCTCTGTGGCGCTTACTGGAGGTACCTGGTGGGATAGTTGGACCCCAGGGACCCTCAGGATTCAAGGGGACTTAATCCCCCAACTTAAAACATGCCACGGGGCGCGTTTGCACAGTGGTGAAGGGAGGGGGCGGGGCTTCAGGTGACATGTGTGCAAACAGGCCCCGTGGCGCGTTTTAAGATGGGGAATTAAATCCCCTTCAATCCTGAGGGTCTTGGGCCAACTAGCCCACCAGGTACCTCCAGTAAGCGCCACGGAGCTGCGTTGCAGAGTGTTGTAAAAAGGGCGTGGCCTCTGAACACCTCTCTGCAACGCAGCTCTCTGGCACATACTGGAGGTATCTGGTGGGCCAGTTGGCCCCTAGGGACCCTCGGGATTGAGGAGGAATTAATTCTCCAACTTAAAACGCACCACAGGGCGTGTTTGCAGACATGTCACCTCAGGCCCCACCCCCTTCCTTCACCATTGTGCAAATATTCCTCTAAAATCAGCCGAACTACGAATTCCGATTTACTCACCTGTTATCAGGAGAGACCTCAGTGCTGCATCTTTGAGCCCAGTACTGATCCTGAAAAGTAATTTTAACCATACTTACCAGTAACTTGAATTTCCTTCCATAGGATATCATTGCCTGCTTTTTGCTGAAAAAGTTTCTAAGTGTCGATTTTTGAAACATACAAATATTCCTCTAAAATCAGCAGAACTACAAATTCCGATTTACTCACCTGTTATCAGGAGAGACCTCAGTGCTGCATCTTTCAGCCCAGTACAGATCCTGAAAAGTAATTCTAACCGTACTTACCAGTAACTTGAATTTCCTTCCATAGGCTAACATTGACTGGTTTCACTTGGAAATTCTTCTGTGTGGAGTTTTGGAACTTTATAATATTCCTCTAAAATCAGCTGAACTACGAATTCCAATTTACTCACCTGTTATCAGGAGAGACCTCAGTGCTGCATCTTTCAGCCCAGTACAGATCCTGAAAAGTAATTCTAACTGTACTTACCAGTAACTTGAATTTCCTTCCATAGGCTAACATTGACTGGTTTCACTTGGAAATTCTAAGTGTGGAGTTTTGGAACTTTATAATATTCCTATAAAATCAGCTGAACTACGAATTCCGATTTACTCACCTGTTATCAGGAGAGAACCCAGTGCTGCATCTTTTAGCCCAGCACTGACCCTGAAAAGTAATTCTAACCGTACTTACCAGTAACTTGAATTTCCTTCCATAGGCTAACATTGACTGGTTTCACTTGGAAATTCTTCTGTGTGTGGAGTTTTGGAACTTTATAATATTCCTCTAAAATCAGCTGAACTACGAATTCCAATTTACTCACCTGTTATCAGGAGAGACCTCAGTGCTGCATCTTTCAGCCCAGTACAGATCCTGAAAAGTAATTCTAACTGTACTTACCAGTAACTTGAATTTCCTTCCATAGGCTAACATTGACTGGTTTCACTTGGAAATTCTAAGTGTGGAGTTTTGGAACTTTATAATATTCCTCTAAAATCAGCCGAACTACGAATTCCGATTTACTCACCTGTTATCAGGAGAGAACCCAGTGCTGCATCTTTTAGCCCAGCACTGACCCTGAAAAGTAATTCTAACCGTACTTACCAGTAACTTGAATTGCCTTCCATAGGCTAACATTGACTGGTTTCACTTGGAAATTCTTCTAAGTGTGGAGTTTTGGAACTTTATAATATTCCTCTAAAATCAGCCGAACTACGAATTCCGATTTACTCACCTGTTATCAGGAAGAGAACCCAGTGCTGCATCTTTTAGCCCAGCACTGACCCTGATAAGTAATTCTAACCGTACTTACCAGTAACTTGTATTTCCTTCCATTGGAATCCATTGTCTGGTTTTCCGCAGAAAAGTTTCAAAGTGCCGTTTTTCACAAACTACAAATATTCCTTAAAAATCGCCTGTATGACTTAAACGCATTCTTTCAACTGTTTACAGGAGATGCACCAGTGCTGGATCCAGGATCCACCACTGAGTAAGAAAAAGTAATCGATAACACTACTTACCTGCTAAGTGAATTTCCTCCCATAGGATAACATTGGTGATTCTATGTGAAAAAGTTTCTAAGTGTCAACTTTTAAAATACAATAATGTTCCTTAAAAATCACTACTGTAACCAAAACGCTTTTACTCAACTGTTTACAGGAGATGTCCCAGGACTGAATCTAGGATCCAGTCCTGTGGTTAGAAAAGTAATCCATAAAGTAACTAATTGCATTTAACTAGAAATTCACATTGAGCTCAATGTTGCATTGTGTTTGAAATTGTGTTGCCCATTGCAACAACTGTAACTACTGTACTTAAAAGTCTATTGCCTATTTGCAAAGAATTTAAACTAAAGTAATTCATTCTGAGAAAGTATATTTTGTAATGTAATGTATAATGTAATTACAATGTAATTTAAAAAATAAATAGTTTAAAAAAATGTAGTAAATCAGTATCAAAAAATAAAGATAACAATTAATACATTTAAAAATTGTCATTTACAAAACCTTGGAAATTCACTGAAAAAACCATAGGTTTCAGACATGTTATAGTTAGGAATTAGCATTTAAAAAACCTTTGAAATTCACTGAAAAAACCATAGGTTTCAGGCACGTTATAGTTAGAAATTAGCATTTAAAAAACCTTAGAAATTCACTGAAAAAACCATAGGTTTCAGACACGTTATAGTTAGAAATTTGCATTTAAAAAACCTTACAAATTCACTGAAAAAAACATAGGTTTTAGGGACAGTTATAGTTAGTTGGACATTGCACTCGTACAAAACCCGTGAAATTCCCCCGTTATAGTTAGTTCAGCTAACTATAACTCGCGCCCCGCAATGCACTGCTGATGACGTCACATATTACATCACTCATGACATGGTCAGTGACATCACTGATGACATCACTGATGACATCTCAAATGACATCACTGATGACATCACTGATGACATCATCCACGTGGTAATCTGATGCACCTCCCCACACCCTAATATAACCTTTGATACACCCACTCTAAATTACAGACTGCCATTCGCAAAACCATAGACACTCCAACACCAATAACTACATACCCACTCATTGATTCTTAGGTCTACACACACATCCACTCACTCACCTGGACAGTCACTCATACTTACGGTCACTCAGTACAGGACTATCATATGCACTCATACTCCTATATAGACACTCAAACACCGCCACTCATCCATAGAGGTTCTCACACACCTAGTCAGTCATGCAAATAATTAAACACACTGCCATTTACTCACCTATACAGTTATACACACACCAGCTCACTTACTCATACAAATAGTAGCACATTCTTACGCTCTTATACAATCACTGATGCAAGCACACACTCATCCATACAGTCACTCTCACAATCACACACTCTCGCTTATAGCTATTTAAATACTCCAACACACATATATACTGCCTTTCACATATGTAGTTACTCACACATGTACCACTGGGACATACATTCACTCACTAATACACTCTTACACACACTTACCCACCCATACAGTCTATCACAGATGCACTCTTGAAACCATCCACCCAGTGAATCACCCACTCATACATCTATGCACAGTGTCGCACCCACCCCACCCACACAAACACTCAGGCACCCATACAGATACTCAGACAACCAATCAATAACTCATATAGACACTCATGTAGCTATTCACAAACCCATGCAGCCACTTACACAGCAACAGACAGACGGATACAGACACTCACCCAGTTAAGTCACTAACCCATGCATTCAGTAAGATACGTTTAATCACTCACTTATAGAGTTAGTCACGCACCTACTAAATCATCCATACAGACACTTATACACCCACTCATTCTTCAATACGCCTTTCCCTATATATATTAAAAATATTTAAACTTTACTGAAACACACAGTCACTGGATGATGTCATCAGTGATGTCATTTGAGATGTCATCAGTGATGTCACTGACCATGTCATGAGTGATGTAATATGTGACGTCATCAGCAGTGCATTGTGGAGCGCGAGTTATAGTTAGCTGAACTAACTATAACGGGGGAATTTCACGGGTTTTGTACGAGTGCAATGTCGAACTAACTATAACTGTCCCTAAAACCTATGGTTTTTTCAGTGAATTTGTAAGGTTTTTTAAATGCAAATTTCTAACTATAACGTGTCTGAAACCTATGGTTTTTTCAGTGAATATATATATATATATTCTTTCTTTTTTTAGAAAGACAAGGGAAATTTGAAGGGCATGCCCAGACAAATACAGCAGCCCGCACAATAGGCACCTACGGCACCGATGTGAACCATAGCAGGACATAACATATGTCAAAACACAGTAAATCACATACATATATATTCAGAAACATGTATATATATATCCATATACCGACACTGTATAATTCACCATGGGCATCTCTAAACAGAGAGGCTTCCAAGGATAACATCGGCAGAGACGAGGAGCAGAGGAACTTGAGCCCCTGCTTGGAAAAGAGCAGAGGGAAGGCCAAGGACATAAGCACTTCCCAGCACCAGAGATTGAAGAGCAGACAAGACCAGAAAGATTAGAATGCAGCCAACGCTGTGGCTCAAGATGGACCAGCAGGCACCCAGTGCCTGTGAATGTACCCAGTGTGTACCCACGTACCATGGCAAAATTGAAAGCGGAATAGAAACTGTTCCGGAAGTGGAACAGAAAAACATGCTCACAAGAGCCACAGGCTGAAGGCTAAGACAGCTAACATAGGCAACAAAGGGCGGAAACAGAGAGAAACGCTTGAGAGGCAGCCAAAGGCAAGGGAATGAAGAGGTAAACACGCCGGGACGAGCCTGTTGTGGCGTAAACCCAACAATACTCTGGAGAAGTCTGCATCTCAGGGGCAGGAGAGAACTACGGACCAACCGTAATAGACAAGCATGTAAGCTTCAAGAGAGAGCTACGCCACCATGTAAGCTCCAAAACAACGCTACCCATGCGGGTTGTACCAGAGGAGAAGTCTTACAACAGTAGGGAGAGCATGAAGAAGCAAAAACCATATCGCGATAAGCCCACAGCATGAACTATGGGAAATTCCCCAGAGGGAAAGAAGATAACAATCCTAAGAGGACCTCGCAGGATCCTCAGGAAGGACCTACACCATCCAGGAAGAACAGCTCCTGGAGCATTATATACACACCCCCCAGGAAGAACCCTTCCCGTGGTAAGGTAGAATGGCTATACAATAACCAAGGAATACCTCACATAGGGTATGTCACATCCCTAAAAAAGCAAGGGAACACCTCTTGAGACTAGCTCTTAGGCAGAGGAGATGAAAATAAGGGCATAAACAGCTGTATAGCTGTACCGTCCATCTGGGAAATAGCTTGAACCCAGAGACGGAAACCAGAGAAAAGCAGTGACAATACTGCAACCAATGCAAACCAGACCGCAACAATGGCCTGAAAACAATGTCAATCACGGGAAGCTAGACATGAGACGCTGGACCGCCGAGTCCCCATGACTGTCAAAAAGATGGGACACATCAAAGGGCAAATCTCGGAGACGCTCCTGAACATTTTCAGGAAAACTGCCATCACGCAGCCAAGCATGGCGACGCAGAGCAACTGACCTGGCCATAGCCCGACCCACCGAGTCAGTGGTGTCCATGGCTGATCGAATCGAAAATGCTGCCAGGTCACGACCATCTTGAAGTACCCAAGTCAAGTCAACCCGAGGGCCTTCAGGAAGAGAGGGAAGGAGGCGCTCAACCCCGTCCCACAGGGCTAATGTAGCCCGTGCAAACACGCAGGACATGTTCAAGGACCGAAGGCCTGAACTCACGGATGCAAACAGCTGTCTACTACATGTCTCCAACCAGCGAGACTCCCTATTTGGTGGAAGTAGCGGAGGGGAGGACGACCGCAGCGAAGCTGAGGCTGCCTGGACAACAAGCCCTTGAGCCCTAGGGTGTAGGGACAGACAGACAGGGTCATCTGGAGCCGGGCGATGATGATGTACGTTAGCACGTTCCACAGGGTCCCCCGAGGAGGGCCTCGCCCGGGTCCCCAGAAGAATGTTGTATAACCACGCGCCAACCGGCAGCAAGGGCTCGACATCCGTGTTGCCCTGGTGGAGCAGATCCAACAAGGGATCGGAAGGTAGAGAGACAGAGGGAGGCTGGAACTGTAAAATGTCAGCAGCTTTGCGAACTACTTGTGCAAACGCTGCACTAGCCTCCGTGGCCATTCTAGGTGGCGACAGCAGATCATAATTAGGGGACGGTTGCAGGCTAACACGTCCACCAAAAGCCAAAGGCTCTGCAGCCCGTGCATCCTCAAGGGCCTGCAGATGCTCCACATCAACATGTGCTGAAGAAAGCGTAAGCAACACTGGAGGGGGTGAATCCCAAGGGGCCTCATCCACCAATAGCAAGGGAGGAGAAAAGGACGTCTTCGGCGTCGAACGACGTTGAGACCGCACTGCATCAACGTCGACGAATGCCGAAGGAGTCTCCGATGACCGGCGTTGGGCCAACGTTGACCCGACATCCACCGCGATGGGAGACTGTGGGGTGGGACGGTGTCGACTCGGGGCCAAGACCCCTGCTGCGGGCGCATCAGACGTCATCGCAGGGAGCCCCACAGGGCTGTGACCGGATGCTGTAGGTGGACTGCAGCCCAACGTGTGAATGGGAAGCCCCACCGGGGCAGCAACTCCGAGACCGGAGTCAGGGTACTCGATTGGTGCCAAGGGCGAACCCGCCGGCGAGCTCCCAATCTGAGTCCCTACCACCTCTGTGGGGCCCGAAGGTGCGCCAGGGAGAGGGGTCGACCCAAAGATGGCCGGCAAAGCCTGGAAAAAGGCTTCCCTCTGGGTACTAGTCACCCCAACACCAGGAAAGGGAGGGTAGGTGGGGACTGACTTCTGCGGTGCCGTGTCCGGTAAAGACCAGGAGGAAGGCGAGCGACGTCCTCAGGAACGACTCCGAGACCTGCCCCAGACAGGAGCCCCCGCTTGAGATGGAGACCGGCGACGCTTGGACTCCGAACGGGACATCCGGTTGAACAACAGCTTCATCCTACGTTCCCGCAGGGACTTTAGCTTCAGCTTCCGACAGGTGTCACACTCCTGGGAGTCGTGGTGCTCACCCAAGCACCACATACAGATCGTGTGCGGATCCATCGCCGACATCTGCCGCATACAGGTCTCACACGACTTAAAGCCCGAAGGCATTGGCACACTGTTCCCGTACACGAAAAGGCGTCAGTAAGGCCTAAAAACTAAAACAGGCCAGAGGAACCGCTTCTCCTGGCAGGCGCGGAAAAGAAGAAAACTGACGTCAGCACGCCGGGAGGGACTTATATGGCTCCACTGACGTCATATCCGTGGACGATGTCAGGACGGAGCCAGAGATTGCAATCACCACAGGCGTCCGGGGAGGAGGGAGGGCGCATGTGAATCTACATGCCAAGAACAGATGCTTTACCGAGTAATATAATCCGTTCGCGGCATGTGTGCTGTAGCTACACATGCTTTGCATAGAATGTATAGCAGTACCTCCCGAAAGCGGTGGATAACCAGTGGGTGTTATAGCTGTTTGAAAAAGTGTTTTTAGCACTGCTTGCCCTACATTAGCTTGCTGACGTGTGTAGGAAGCTGGCTCTGTATATACTACACCAAAGTAAGGTATAGTGTGCACAGAGTCCAGTGGGACCGCAAAGGTAGGCAGAGTTAAAAGCAGATAATACCTTACTCTCTAGTTGTGGTAGTTTGGGCGAGCAGTAAGGCTTTATCAGAGGGTAGAATTAAGCATTTGTTGTACACACTCAGGCAAGGAATAATGTCACACACTCAAAGACTGAACTCAGACCAATTTGTTTGTATAAAACTATTATTTAGTTATATTTTATTTCTAGAACCAAGCCAGGCCTGGTGCAGGTGAAATAATACTTTGCAGGTAATAATGCAGTTGAATACAGTTGAAATGCAGTTGAATGCAATTGGTTTGTTTACAGGTAAGTCAACAGTCAAAATTACTTTACAGTTACTTTTCAGATTACTTTGTAAGTTACTTTTCAGATTACTTTTTAAGTTACGTTTTCTACTCAGCGTGATATGCCTAGATATCACACTGGGACATTTCCCAGAGAAATGGTAAGTAATTCAGTTTTTGTACATTTGCAGTTTCATAGGATTTCGCACAAACCAACTCCACATATAAGAGTTTTCACAAAAAAGCAATCAATGCAGTCCTATGGGAGAAAACAGTGTTATCGGTTTATCGGTATGTACTTAGGTTTTGGAGTTAGTATTCTGGGGTTAGAACCAGGGTTCCCCCAGGGTCGAAGATGCACTCTCAAAGCACCTTCAGGGGCACTAGAGCGGCCGGGTGCAGAGTGCTGAGGCCCAATGTTATCTAAAGGGGGCTAAGGGGCCTCCAGCTGGTGGCTGCTCATGAGCAGGCTACAAGGTTGTGGGAGCAAAGCTTCTGGTGTTAGGCTCAGGGCAAAGGGGGATCCGGTTTAGCACACAAGGTGCACCATCAGCAACACTGGGGAGGCGAGGTGCAGGGTGCTGTTTTGGCGTCGGGTACCCTGTTGGTTTCAATGGGGATTCTCCGGTTGCAACAACCACTGCAGGCTCGGGGACGAAGATCTTCTGGAGGCGACCACCGGTTGGAGAGGTAAGCTGGGATGTCTTGTAATGCCGGGACACCGTCGGTTGGGCTACCCAAGGCCGTGGGACGTTGAGTGCAGGGGTGTCTTTTGGCGTCGGGTTTCTCTTAATGGCTACGGTCGCGGTCAGGGGGATCCTCAAGAAAGGTGCTGCAGGCGTCGGTATGAGACTTGAGGTAGGTCAGGCTCACCGGGGAGACCTCGTTGTGGTGTTAGGCTACTCGAACTCGGCCCTTGGGCATCGGGTGCAGACTCTCGGATTTGGCCGGAGCCAGAGCCTGTCTGTGGGTGAGCAAATCCGGTACTCATGAGAGACAAAGTCTCGTTTGGGAAGGCAGGGCATGTCCTCTGGGTTCTTGGGGGCCGCTGGCTGCAGGACACACCGGGATTTCGCTGTAGCAGGTCGAGGTTGGGACAGGCCGGTAGGGCTGAGGCCAAGCCAGTTGGTGTCCTCCTCTTTTTCTTGAGCATGGCTCTTCGGTACTTCCTCTTCTTGTTTATTCTTGTCTGACGAGGCAAGGTTCAGGGTAGCCGATAAATACAAAATTTAGGGGCGTAACAGGTAGGTACAGGTTGGGATCAATGGGTCCCTTCCTTGGGGTGGGTACACCGCCTATTATGCCGCCCTCCAGTAGGAGGGGGGCATAAGCCTCATTATGGTTGGCTGGGTCCCCCATCTGCAAGATGGCAGGGACTGAGAGTTGTGCTTCACCTCGCCTCCCCCACCTGAGGGGTGGGGTTGGCAAAGGTGAGCACACCTCTCCTCCTAACTTGGTTTTCCCGCTGATTCTCCCACCCAAAGTGGGGGTCAGAACCGGTGGGGGCCAGTTGCTGTGAGAAGCAAATGGCTGGGGTAGCTCACAAAGGCGGCAAGCCTTTGAAGCTTCCCCTTCATGGACCCTACCCATCCTGGGGGAGGAGGCTTGGCACCTTAACCAGGATGTGCTTTGTCTCAGGACCCCGAGAGTGGCAGGCTCTTGACCCAGGGGTCCAGAAACATGTCTGGTGGTGTCAGCTGGTGAGCAGGCACTCAGCCAGGACACCAGAGTTAGGTCGTATTTCAGGGGGCATCTCTAAGATGCCCTCTGAGTGCATTTTTCATTAAATCCCACACTGGCATCAGTGTGGGTTTAATGTGCTGAGAAGTTTGATACCAAAATTCCCAGTTTCCAGTAAAGCCATTACGGAGCTGTGGAGTTCGTAATGACAAACTCCCAGACCATATACTCTCTATGGCATTACTGCACTTACAATGTCTAAGAATTGACTTAGACACTGTAGGGGTACAGGACTCATGCACCTGTACCCTCACCACTGTTATAGTGCACCCAGCTAGAGGGATGACTTACCTATGCCAGGGCAGTAGGTTGTAGGCATGGTACACAGGGATGTGTGCCATGTCCACTCTTCACTTTGTTCTGCACCAAAGCAAGCAGGCTGCAATGGCAGTGTCTCTGTATAAAGGTACAGGGCCCCTATGGGTGGCACAATAAGTGCTGTAGCCCTTAGTGGCCTTCCTTGGTCACAGTTTCCTTGGTACCTATGGTACCTTTTACAAGGGTCTTACATGTAGCCAGAGAGTTGCCAATTGTGTTTTGCAACAGTACAGTTTAGGGAAAGAACATAGGCCCTGGGTACCTGGTTGGCAGGAACCCAGGGCACACTCAAAGTATATCAACATTAGGCAAAAAGTGGGGGGCAACCATGCAAAAAGGGGCACTTTCCTACACAGTGCTAATACATCAACACAATGTTGTTTGGTAAATGTCTGTGATGTAGACCATGTAGCTGCCTTACATATGTCAGCTAAGGGAATGTTACCTAAACAGGCCACAGATGCTCCTATTTTGCACGTAGAATGTGCTCCAGGAGGTATAGTTAAAATTATTTTAGTTTTAACATAACAAATTTGAATACATTTAACAATCCACCTAGAAATACCGGATTTAGAAATATGATTTCCTTGACGAGGTGGAGCAAATGCAACCAAAAGTTGTTTTGTTTTACGGAAATCTTTTGTTCTATCAATATAGTACAATAGTGCTCTTTTGACATCAAGTGTGTGTAGAACCCTTTCTGCTACTGAATCTGGTTGAGGGAAGAACACCGGTAACTCAACTGATTGGTTGATATGAAAAGCAGAAACTACTTTTGGAAAGAATTTTGGGTTTGTACGGAGAACCGCTTTGCCTTTGTGAATCTGAAAGATAGGTTCTTCTAAGGTTAATGCATGTAGCTCATCAACACGTCTTAATGAAGTGATAGCAATTAGAAAGGCAACCTTCCATGAAAGAAATTGTAATGCACAATTGTGTAGAGGCTCAAAAGGTGGGCCCATAAGCCTTGTAAGAACAATTTTAAGGTTCCAGACAGGTGCAGGTGGTACCCTGTGTGGTATTATTCTTTAGGCCCTTCCATAAAAGCTTTAATAACTGGAACTCTGAATAAGGATACATGTTGTCTGTTTTGTAGATATGCAGCTACTGCCACAAGGTTTAGTCGAATGGATCTATAGGCTAAGCCTACTCGCTGTAGATGCAGAAGATAACAAATAATATTTTGTATAGATGCATCTAGCGGATCAATTGTGTTATTATTGCAATATATAACAAACCTGTTCCACTTTGCTGCATAACATGCTCTAGTGGTAGGTCTCTTTGCTTCTTTAAGAATTGTCATACAATCTGGTGGTAGATTTAGGCATCCAAACTCTATGACTTCAGGAGCTAGATCGCTAGGTTGAGCTCCTTGGGGTTTGGATGTCTGATTTTTCCATGGTTCTGTGTGAAAAGGTTGGAAGTGAGGTGCAGTTTTTGGTGTGGAACTACTGACAGTTCTAGCAGAGTGGTGAGCCACGGTTGACAAGCCCACGTGGGAGCCACTAAAATCAGTGTGAGTGATGTCTGCCTGAGTTTCCGAACCAGAAATGGAAGGAGATGGAGAGGCGGAAAAGCGTAAGCAAATATCCCTGACCAGTTCATGTTATGTTATGTTAATTATATTTTATATAGCGCACAACTCACCCGGGGGCATCTCGGCGCTGTTGCGGAAACAGGGATCAGAGAGGAGATCAGAATAGGTGGAATTTGAGAAGTTTCCTATATTTGCCATAATTCGGACAAGTGCGGACATGAAATGGGAGCTTGTTCCAGTAGTGGGAAGCAAGATAGGAGAAAGCCTTTCCTCTGCTGCGAGTCAGATGAAGCCGAGGAACACACAATAAGGCTTTATCACAAGATCTTAGGCAACGGCCTGGAGTGTAGGTTTTGATCTTTTGTTGCAGGTATAACGGGCCTTTCCCTTTAAAGGCATTATAGGTTAGGCAGAAAATCTTAAAACAGGATCTTTTCTTCACTGGAAGCCAGTGCAGTTCCCTCAGCAACGGAGCCGAGGCCATGCTTGATGGGCGATTGAGAACAAGTCTGGCTGCAGTATTCTGAACCACCTGGAGTTTGGTAACTAGGGTCTCGTTGACATCCGCTAGGAGGGGCGTTGCCGTAGTCCAACCTACTTATTACTAAGGCTTGGACTAGAGTCTTACGGGCAGATGTTGGAAGGTAGGGGAAGATTCTGCGCAGAAGGCGCATATTATGGTAGCATACTCCAGAGGTGGCCAAGATGTGATCTTTCATTGTTAATGCTTGGTCTATTTTCATGCCAAGATTTTTTACTGCTTGTTTGGGTACCGGAATGGAGCCCTATTGGTGAGGCCACCAATCGTCTGTTCAAATAGAGGCAGCTTCCCCAAACAGCATGATCTCTGTCTTATCTGCATTTAGTTGGAGATACATCCATAGGGCATTGCCTTTGGATAGATGGTGTGGAAATCTGGAGGTGAAGTTTGGTCATTTTGAGTTCTCTGCTGTGGCAGAGGTCTATTTGTGGTAATCCCCAATTCTGGAAGTATGGGAGGAGAACCTGAGGACGAATTTCCCATTCATGTATTTGTTGCCGCATCCTGCTGAGGAGGTCGGCAAATTGGTTGTTTATTCCTGGAAGGTGTTCTGCCAGAAGATTAATTTTGTGATGTATTGCCCAACGCCAAATGGTCTGAGAGAGGCATGAGGTCTATTTGTGGTAATCCCCATTTCTGTAAGTATGGGAGGAGAACCTGGGGATGAATTTCCCATTTTTGTATTTGTTGCCGCATCCTGCTGAGGAGATCGGCAAATTGGTTGTTTATTCCTGGAAGATGTTCTGCCAGAAGATTAATTTTGTGATGTATTGCCCAACGCCAAATGGTCTGAGAGAGGCGTGACAACTGTAGAGAGTGTGTTCCCCCCTGTTTTTCTACATAGTACATGGCTGTCATATTGTCCGTCCGGACCAGGACAACTTTCTTTATTAGGTGAGGTTAAAAAGCTTTTAGTGCTAGTTGAACTGCTAAAAGCTCCAAGTAATTGATGTGGAGACTTCTGTGTTTGGTTTCCCTTAAACCTTGAATTGTAACATGCTGGAGATGGGCACCCCAATCTGTGAGAGATGCATTTGCTGTTAGTACGACTTGTGGAATGCGGTCGATGAACGGCCGCCCTTTTGATAGCTTTTGTGTGTTCCACCACTGCAGAGAGCAATGAGTGCGGCTGTCTACCAACTCTAGATCTGTTAATTGACCCTGTGATTGATTCCACTGACGTGCTAAGCATTCCTGTAGAGGCCGCATACGCAGTCTTGCATGAGGCACTATTGCAATGCATGATGGTATCATTCCTAAGAGTATGTGAATAAAGTCTTCACTGTTAGGTACTGGTTGTTTTGAAACTGTAGTAATAACGTTTGAAAGTTTTGACTTCTGGCTGCATTGGGAGAGGCTAGAGCTGTGTGAGTGTTTAGCGTTGCTCCTAGATATGTTTGCAGTTGTGAGGGTTGAAGATGGGACTTTTGTGCATTGACTGTAAATCCCAATTGATGGAGGTTTATTGTAGCTTGAGTGTGTTGTAAACACTTTCTGTGTGTGTTGGCTTTGATGAGCCAATTGTCCAGAAATGGGAAGACATGAATTTGTTGTCTTCTTAGATGAGCTGCTACTACTGCTAGACATTTTGGGAATACTCTGAGTGCAGTAGTCACTCCGAATGGAAGTACTTTGAATTGATAGTGATTTCCTGCTATCACAAATCTGAGATATTTGCGATGTGCTGGATAGATAGGAATATGGAAATATGCGTCCTTTAAGTCTAGTGTGGACATAAATTGCCTTGTTGTAGAAGTGGAAGCACTTGTTGAAGGGTAACCATATGGAAGTGTTCTGAAAGTATGTATAGGTTTAATGGTCTGAGATCTAAGATTGGTCATAGAGACCCATCCTTTTGGGGGATTAGGAAGTAAAGTGAGTAAACTACTGACCCTTGATGTTTTAATGGAACTAGTTCTAAAGCTCCTTTTGTTAGAAGAGCTTGTACCTCTTGTTTGAGAAGCTGTTGGTGTTGTAACAAGAGTTTGTGAATGCGAGGTGGAATATTGGGAGGATTGCTGGTAATCTCCAGGCAATAACCATGTTGGATAATACCCAAAACCCATTTGTCCGTTGTGATATATTGCCAAGTGGGAAGAAACTGTTGTAATCTTCCCCCAACAGGTGATGGATGGTTGGGGGAAGTGGTAGCAAGTCATTGCTTGTTAGAGGACTGGGAGGTACGTGTTGGTGTACCTTTCCCTCTTCCTGTAAAATTGTTTCCTCTATAGTTACCCCTGTAGAATCCTCTAGAGGGGGATGATAGTGTTTGTGTCTTATATGAAGATGTGGCCGCATCTGAGGTGTTAGTGTTAGTTTTGGAGTCTCCTCTGTAAAAGAAGCGACGAAAGGAACCTCTAGTAGAAGGAGATTGAAGTGCTCCCTTAGACTTTGCTACTTCGGTATCTTTTTTTTATTTTTTCAAGGGACTGTTCTATTTGAGGCCCAAAAAGGTGTTCCTTATCAAAGGATGCATTAAGAATGGTTTGTTGAAATTCTGAGCCATGCATGTCTCCTGAGCATAATGCTAGTGTTGATTCCTCTAGCTCCAGTATCTGCAGCACCTAATGCACACCTGATAGATGAATTAGAAATATGTTCCCCTTCTTCTCCTATTCCCTGCCCCCTCTTTTTGTGTTCTTCTGAGAGATATTTTTAATAATTCTTCCATTTCATCCCAGTGAGCTCTATCGTACCTGGACAACAGACCCTGTGTGTTAGCTATACGCCAATGGTTGGCTGATTGAGCAGCCACTCTTTTCCCCGATGCATCTATGAGTTTGGATTCTTTATCTGGAGGTGGTGCTTGCCCTGTTTGTGAACTCGCCCTTTAACAGGCATTAGAGACAACTAATGAATCCAAAGGCAACTGACCCATAATGAAAACTGGGTCAGAAGGAGGGCGTTTATATTTTTGTCTACTCTAGGTGTTAATATATGTGCTCTAACTGGGTCTTTAAAAATATCATTAGTATTTCTCAACATACCTTTAAGCATAGGCAACATTTGTGTTATTCTGTGTGTGTTTCCTAATGTTTCAAATAGAAAAATCTTCCTCCAGTGCTTCTTTGTGTAAAGGCACTCCATGGTAATTAGCTGCCCTAGCAATTAATTCCTGATATGCAGTATTATCATCAGGAGGGGAAGGTTTTGCTGGGTATAGATCCGGGTTTGTATCTTGAGGTGGATCTATGTTATAGTCATCCCAGGGATCTGGTGGTGGCTGATTATAATGGTCATCATCCTCTTCTATATCAGGATTTGTGTTAGGATAACCTGATGGTGTAATGTGTAGAGCAGAGGTCTTCAAACTTTTGTAGGCTGAGCCCCCCCAGCTGAATTTTTTTAAATGTTGGGCCCCCCCTCCACCTGACAGAAATTTCTGGAATCTCGTACACCACATAATCGTCCACCACCCACATATCCCGGGCCATATCCGGCAAATAATGTTCAACACAGTAAGTGTGTTTAGTTAACTGCAGTTTTGTGAGTGGGTGTGGTTAAATGACAGAGGCTTATTACACAGCTCAAAACTCAATTTTCCCGCCGGTACATTAGTCACCAGACACTGGTGAACCACACCTGAATATAAGTGATGACGCTTTTATTGTTGCCTAAAAACTGCTGGATATACAAGGTACTTTGCAGTGTCAGCCCCCAGTAACAAAACCAACCCCACCTTTCCAGCCTCCCAGGGAAACGCCTGATACCTGGAGCGGCCAGTCCGGCCTTGCTACCACCCAATGGTGCCCCTCATCTTCGCATAGACTGCTTCTCATGTGTATTTGATTTCTTTTATAGTGCTACTCGTCCCAAGTGTGTATGGCAGAGTGTCGGAGTGCGTTACATCACACACATATTATATAAAGACAATGACTCATATAAATGTGAAAGTCAATGTACTTAAGATAATGGGGGCTACAAGGTGTAATCAGTCTTTCATCCATCATTCAGTCTTTCACCATTCATTCATTTCACCATGTCCTTCCATCTGTGTGCCCAACCATAGCCACACATATTCAACCATTTGCAAACCTATCCATCATATATCCTTCAATCCATCATTTCACTCATCCATCCACCCTTTCACTCATCCATCCCTCCATCCACCCTTTCACCCTATCTATCCGTACACTTGTCCATCCATACAGCCATTTACCCTTACACCCATCCAGCCATTCTTTAACTTACTCATCCATCCACCCAGTCACTCACTCTTCCACCCATTCACCCTTTTAGTCATCCATCCATCCTCCCTTCTCTCTCCATTCCCCTTTCTCTTAGCCATCCATCCTTCCATCCACCCACCCATCTACTCATCCACTCATGAATCCAACCATTGACCCCATCACTCATCCATCCTTTCACTCATCCATCCACCCCTTCACTCATCTACCCATCCTTTTGTCCATCTACCCTCCCTTTCACTCACTCATCCATCCTTACATCCACCCTTTCATTCATCTGTCCATCCACCCTTTCACTTATCAATCCATCCATCCATCCATCATTTTACTCACCAATCCACCCATTCACTCGCACATCATCCACCCTTTCACTCATCCATCCACCCTTCCACTCGTACATTCATCTATTTACCTTTTCTCTCATCCATCCTCCCACTCACCCATCCATCCTTTCTCTCATTATCCATCCATTCACCCAAATAATATATACAAACAGCAGATCTCCAAGTGACAGCAACAGGATTTTCCAGATGTAGACTTAGAATATCCCCTAAGCATGAATGGTGTTCGAACTTTCATATTCACTATTCTATGTCAGAATGACAGTTGAAATAAACAAAATTGAATGTAGTTATTAGCTTTGTGCATTTTTTCCATGTAGGCATACACGGGTTAACAGCCCAGTGGATGAGAAGGCAGAGGTAGCTAATCAGATACATTTGCCAGCATCTCACTGCTAATGGGTTCACATGTGTGAAAAACAAAAGACATTATTCACCAAACCAATGCGAGAAGTTGCAGGTAGATGTGACTGGAGACACGGAGAATGATAAAAGAATGACCTGTCACCCCCTCTTTTCAAGCACACCCTCAGCCGAGAAGTTGCTGCAGTTTAGTTAGAGAATGTACAAAAACACTGCAGGTGCTGCCCACGAGGACCGCCAGCGAATGCCCTGTTATGTCACAGCCTACAGCGGACGTTCATTCCTAAACTCTGAGGAATACATTTTGTGTTCCTGCGACCGGTGTCTGTGCTGTGGGTATGGTGTAAGTTCCAGGCGGGCAACTGGGGGGGAGGGGCAGTGAAAAAGATTTCGGGGGTGGGGGGCTAATTCTTCCGGCCATAGGCAGAGCGGCTCTAAAGAAGGGGTGAAAACAGAACAAAAGCCTCATTAACAAGTAAATGGTCTTTTAAAGACCTTTGAAGTACTCGGTGCGGCTGCAATTAGACGACGCCAGCCCTTGAAGCTGTCTCAGCCGGGCTGACTCACACGACGGCGGGAGGGGGTGAGCCCAATGGGTGTTGCGCGCCTGGTAAGTGCATAATTGCGGAAATTCACCAGAACAAGAACAACTCGAAATTAGTGAGATTGTGCAGAGTTTAGGATGGAGTGCGCGCCCCCCTTGAGAGGGTGTTGCGCCCCCCCAGGGGGGCGCGCCCCACAGATTGAAGAACTCTGGTGTAGAGGATCTGTATGTGGTAAAATGGGTATTGGTGAAGAAGGTGGAGGGGTTTGGGGAATATGAATAGGGCTAGTAACTATGTCCTTTTTAGATCGAGCCTGAGCCAGCACACATGCGCTGCTCTGGCGATTTGTTGTAGTAGAGTACAGAAGAGAAGCCCCGCCCACTCCCCCGCCCATATTTTTCATTGGCTTGTGTCTTTGTCCTTCGTAAATGCTGGCTTCTGATTCCTTAATAGGCTTGTTAGTCCCTCCTTAGTACCGCCTTGTCTTCATTTGTAACCTCCCATGGCTACTGGCCCCTTTACTTCGGCTGCTACACAGTACGTGTTATTTAGTTTTGTAAGCACTATTTTCTTTATTGAGTTTCTCTGACTTCAGGCACGACGTGCTTTGCTTATTTTTAGCGCGCCATGCGTGTTTTCACTTTCGAAGCAGCCGGGGCAATGGCGGCCGCTTGTTTGCAATGCAAATATTTTTCTTGACCCTGCTGCTACACACCTACGTTTCATTTCCCCCCACTGTGCTCTGCTGGCTTCTCACCTGGTCGTCGGACTCTATTCCGGACTTTCACCTTGCCCCTCTATGCTGGGCGGGCGGAGTCTCCTGCTGTCTGGGCGCACATGTGCCAGTGTTTGCCGGGGAGGAGCAGCCGATGAGTGTGGAGTGCCGGGACCCTCACCCCAGCAGCCCCGTCCTAGAGACCACACTGCTTTTAATCTGGCTTGATCCTCCGCCCCCCATGGGTTGCGGCCGGGCCTCGGAGAGGAAATGCCAAGGAGAGTAAGCCGCGCCAGGATCTTCTTGCGCCAGGTCGAAGGATCTCAGGCATGTGTTGTGGGTGGGAATGGCAACAGGCGGTGTGGGGGTGCATTAATGAGAGCTGTCATCATGCCCGAGCTCTGACCCTACATTAAACGCGTGCATATAAAGATGATGGAGGAGTGTTGTACGGCATGGGAGATGGAAGGGGACGAGGCGCATCAGTAGCCCCACTTCAATGTACGGAACTCAGCCGTGAATTTGTCCTGACCATCATTGTGTAGCCTCGCCCCGCCCCTGCATATAGCACCAGCTCGTGTATAGCAGCACCCAGTTCATAACCTTCTCTTTAATCACTCTCCTTGTATGCGCTAGCCCTTGTGCTAAGCCCCAGCCATTCTGTTCGTAGTCCAGCCCTTTGTGCATAGCCCCACCTACTACCTTGTTCATCTTGTTCATGATCTTAACCGTCCTTAGCCCCACCCATGTCAGGGCAAAATATATTACCCTCATCCTCCAACACGGTTCCCTAATCCCCGCATGTCATGGGCAATATCTCCTCCTCACCTGTCCTTGGCTTAAGCAGTGTATGTTAAGGCAAACTAATCACTAGAAAGTGCAGGAATAGGTGTAACAACTTGTTTTCACTGTTAACTGTTCATTGAATATATGTATATGCAAAGAAACACGTATTAACTGTTCATTAAATATATGTATATGCCAAAGAAACACATGTTAATGTCAAGTACAAGTCAGTATTATGCACATGAGATCAGCTGTAAGCACAAAACCAAAACAGAGAAGAAAAACGTACAAACTGTCAAAGCGCAACTGCGTGCATTACACGCCTATGCCTCTACCTCGCACAATGCACACGTGGATTACGAGCGGAGGCTATAGTGTCAAACCAGCTCTAAAAACACGTGTAAACTGTCACTCGCAACCGCAGGTTGAACACATGGGCACCGAGTGGAGGCTACAGTATTTAAACTGCTCCTCCCTTTCATACGCGCTTAGCCTCTTCATTCCAAAACACTCACCTGACTCCGGTCTTCATG
>CAWUFW010021533.1:70000-80000 GCA_963921515.1 Calotriton arnoldi
GGATCTTATCTTTATGGTGACTTATATAAAATCCATGTGTTTTTTTCACATAGAGGGGTCGATTCCGATTCTGGCCGGAAACAGCACCGACCGACTCGGAGCCGGAATTAATTCCGACCGACACGTACCTGTGGCGCCCGACACGCCAAGTATGATGCAAAGCGTGCAAAATCCGACCGACGCGTACTGAACCCAAGCCGAACGACCGAGCCGCACGGAAAACAGCAATCCGGCCGGAAAAACACGCGAATCGAACCGACCGACACGCACCCGGAACAAATTCAACCGAAACGTACCCGCGAACTCCAAACCGCAAAGTACGATGCAAGGCGCGAAAACCACGACCGAGTCGTACGGAGGACAAGCCGGACGACCGACACGCATACAAAACTGCGAGCCGAAGTAACACAAATCACCGCGACCGACGCGTACGCAGCATAGAAAACTGCACAAACACAGCGTGAACGAAACAGAGAAGACCGTACGAGACAACTGCAGGGTCCGATTCGGTCACAAGAACGTTTCCAACATGCACAGAAAGTACTAAGGAAAAATACACAAAAAAGGCCAAACAAGCAATTACAAAGCCAATAAATACTGGGGGGTGGGGACAGAGAACAAAGACACACCCACAACTCCACCCATATAAAGGACACAAATCCCAACCATGATCCTTTGCAAATGCTATTCTACTGCCAGCACTCAACAGACAGCAACCACACACCCACAGCTCATCCCTCACACAAGCCACACACCATCAGCACACCAACAAATAGCTACCTCACATACACCCAGCAAAACGCACACTCACACACCCTCACCTGCACACCAACACACACATCACTCACCATCACCACCCATCACCATGCCCCCAAAGAAGAATCACAAGTTCCTAGATTGTGAATTGGAAGTCCTGGTAGACGAGATCCTCAGGGTAGAGCCACAGCTGTTTGGCACACTGGTCCAACAGACACCCATCTCCCAGAAAACAAAGATGTGGGAGAGGATCATCAACAGGGTGAACGCACAATCACCATGTCTGCGCACAAAGACTGACATCCAGAACAGGTGGTATGACGTGCGCAGGAGGGTACGGGAGCTGCTGAAGAAGGACTACCTCCTGAGCCAATACACCGGCAGTGGCCCTCCTGCCAAGCCAGTATACCTCAGGCCCTGGGAGGAGAAGGTGCGGGCCATCCTTCCGCCAGTGAGCGTCTATGGACTAGAAAACATCCCAGAGCCTGGTGAGTACACAACAAATGTACACAATATTCTGCCACAATACACACACACATCACTGTCAAGGGGAGAGTCAAACCATGCACGCATAGCAATTACACAGCAACCAGAACAGAATCATCCCAAAATGTGTATGTCAGTCAGATAAACACAACACATGCCATCTCAAAGTTACATTTAACCGTGTCATCACATGTACAAACACAACTACAACTACAGCTAGGCAGTGGCACAAATATAACTAACAAACACATCCAGACATGTAGCCACCACTACAACACCAACACACAGTGAAGACCACTGAAAGAAAGGAATTCTGTGTATGCTGGGTAAGTCAGTGTAGCCAATAGCATCATGGGAGTCGTAGTCACAGATATTGCTCACCCCCACAACTGTCCCATCAACACCACCATGAACCATGCGCACATCACAGGGAGTGGAAAAGGACTCACAAGATGGCTGACACTGGCTACTGCTGTGGGGAGCACAAGGCCCTGCTGGCAACTGTGCAACAACCAACAGCAGGACACCACTGACTGACATCCTGAGAGACAACTTCCACTCCCTGCAATGGAAGCACGTTCCATGGTGGGATATCTGGCTGGGTGGGAAGGAGGACTCGCAGCACTGACCATAGTCACAAGCACCTCCCCTCACACACCCCCTCAACACAAACTCCACATAACCCACCTGGGAGAATGCAATGCCTCACATCCTAACTCAAGATCCCACAAAGAACCACCACCCTGGGTTATGTTGTGTGAAGCACAGGGACACTCTTGGGACTTTTAGCCAAACAACTGCCAGGACAACACTCCCAGCCATCCTGTGAGCACAGGCAGCCCACCCCACAGGGAAGCAGAGTCAAAAGGAAGGAAGCATGGGCATGCTGGGAAGGGGGTGGAGGCAATAGCATGATGGGAGTAGTAGGCACAGATATTGCTCAGCCTCACAACTGGCCCATCAACACCACCCTGAACCATGCTCACATCACAGGGAGTGGATAAGGACTGACAAGATGGCTGACACTGGCTACTGCTGTGGGGAGCGCAAGGCCCTGCTGGCAACTGTGCACCAACAAACAGCAGGACACCACTGACTGACATCCTGAAAGACAACTTCCACTCCCTGCAATGCAAGCACGTTCCATGGTGGGATATCTGGCTGGGTGGGAAGGAGGACTTGCAGCACTGACCATAGTCACAAGCACCTCCCCTCACACACCCCCTCAACACAAACTCCACATAACCCACCTGGGAGAATGCAATGCCTCACATCCTAACTCAAGATCCCACAAAGAACCTCCACCCTGGGTTATGTTGTGTGAAGCACAGGGACACTCTTGGGACTTTTAGCCAAACAACTGCCAGGACAACACTCCCAGCCATCCTGTCAGCACAGGCAGCCAACCCCACAGGGAAGCAGAGTCAAAAGGAAGGATGGATGGGCATGCTGGGAAGGGGGGTGGAGGCAATAGCATGATGGGAGTCGTAGTCACAGCTCAACATCCCCCACCACATGGCCCAGCAAGCTCACACTCACGCATGCACATCCCACAGAGAGTGGAAAGGCCCATCAAAGATGTCTGACACTGTTGCTGTGTCGTGGGGAGCACAAGGGCATGCTGGGAACTGCACACCAACCAACAGCAGGACACCACTGTCAGCCATCTTGCCATTGCTCTCACACCCACACACACTGAACTCCCCACAAAAGCAAGTAAGTATGGGAATGCTGGGAAGTGGGGTGGAGGCAATAGCATGATGGGAGTCTTAGTCACAGACATAGCTCACCCCCACAACTGTCCCATCAACACCACTCCTGAACCATGCTCACATCACAGGGAGTGGAAAACAACTGACAAGATGGCTGACACTGGCTACTGCTGTGGGGAGCACAAGGCCCTGCTGGCAACTGTGCAACAACCAACAGCAGGACACCACTGACTGACATCCTGAAAGACAACTTCCACTCCCTGCAATGCAAGCACGTTCCATGGTGGGATATCTGGCTGGGTGGGAAGGAGGACTTGCAGCACTGACCATAGTCACAAGCACCTCCCCTCACACACCCCCTCAACACAAACTCCACATAACCCACCTGGGAGAATGCAATGCCTCACATCCTAACTCAAGATCCCACAAAGAACCTCCACCCTGGGTTATGTTGTGTGAAGCACAGGGACACTCTTGGGACTTTTAGCCAAACAACTGCCAGGACAACACTCCCAGCCATCCTGTCAGCAAAGGCAGCCCACCCCACAGGGAAGCAGAGTCAAAAGGAAGGAAGGATGGGCATGCTGGGAAGGGGGTGGAGGCAATAGCATGATGGGAGTCGTAGTCACAGCTCTACATCCCCCACCACATGGCCCAGCAAGCTCACACTCATGCATGCACATCCCACAGAGAGTGGAAAGGCCCATCAAAGATGTCTGACACTGTTGCTGTGTCATGGGGAGCACAAGGGCATGCTGGGAACTGCACACCAACCAACAGCAGGACACCACTGTCAGCCATCTTGCCATTGCTCTCACACCCACACACACTGAACTCCCCACAAAAGCAAGTAAGTATGGGAATGCTGGGAAGTGGGGTGGAGGCAATAGCATGATGGGAGTCATAGTCACAGACATAGCTCACCCCCACAACTGTCCCATCAACACCACCCTGAACCATGCTCACATCACAGGGAGTGGAAAACAACTGACAAGATGGCTGACACTGGCTACTGCTGTGGGGAGCACAAGGCCCTGCTGGCAACTGTGCAACAACCAACAGCAGGACACCACTGACTGACATCCTGAAAGACAACTTCCACTCCCTGCAATGCAAGCACGTTCCATGGTGGGATAACTGACTGGCTGGGTGGGAAGGAGGACTTGCAGCACTGACCATAGTCACAAGCACCTCCCCTCACACACCCCTCAACACAAACTCCACATAACCCACCTGGGAGAATGCAATGCCTCACATCTTAACTCAAGATCCCACAAAGAACCTCCACCCTGGGTTATGTTGTGTGAAGCACAGGGACACTCTTGGGACTTTTAGCCAAACAACTGCCAGGACAACACTCCCAGCCATCCTGTCAGCACAGGCAGCCCACCCCACAGGGAAGCAGAGTCAAAAGGAAGGAAGGATGGGCATGCTGGGAAGGGGGGTGGAGGCAATAGCATGATGGGAGTCGTAGTCACAGCTCTACATCCCCCACCACATGGCCCAGCAAGCTCACACTCACGCATGCACATCCCACAGAGAGTGGAAAGGCCCATCAAAGATGTCTGACACTGTTGCTGTGTCGTGGGGAGCACAAGGGCATGCTGGGAACTGCAAACCAACCAACAGCAGGACACCACTGTCAGCCATCTTGCCATTGCTCTCACACCCACACACACTGAACTCCCCACAAAAGCAAGTAAGTATGGGAATGCTGGGAAGTGGGGTGGAGGCAATAGCATGATGGGAGTCATAGTCACAGACATAGCTCACCCCCAAAACTGTCCCATCAACACCACCCTGAACCATGCTCACATCACAGGGAGTGGAAAAGAACTGACAAGATGTCTGACACTGGGTACTGCTGTGGGGAGCACAAGGCCCTGCTGGGAACTGTGCAACAACCAACAGCAGGATACCACTGACTGACATCCTGAAAGACAACTTTCACTCCCTGCAATGCAAGCACAGTCCATGGTGGGATAACTGACTGGCTGGGTGGGAAGGAGGGCCGGCTGTCAACCAAATACAACCAATGCAGACCATGTTCACACCCCAACAAATACATAGAAATGCCCAAATAATGCAGGACAATGTGCTACACCAATATCAACCCCTGACTGTGACAACTTAGGATAATGCAATGTACAGGCCCGCACCCAGAGGCACAGTCACAACTGTCAGGTGTGTCAACCATTGATGCCTGCAGAAACATAACATACATTGTGTGTGTCTCCCAAAAACAGGTGATGATGGGGACACAGCAGCAGACGCTGAGGAGTCCCAGTCCCAGGCTCAAGAGGATACGGAGCTCACTGGTGTCGTACAGCCTCTGCCCTCCTCGGATGAAGAAGACCAACCTGGCACCTCCGGTGCAAGTCAACATGCAGCACCAGCAGGACCACCAGCTGCAGCACCAGCAGGACCACCAGCTGCACCCCTGCACCCACCCCTCCAACGACTGTCACCACAAATACCATCCCTGCCGACATGGACAGAACAAGGAGCACCACCAGCACAGGGACCCTGGACCAACGTGGGGCCATGGACACCACCACCAACCCCCAAGGGGGACCAGGGTCATCTGTGCGTGCCACTGCACGCACTGCACATGTCAGCAGGGGTGGTGGGAGGGGTGGAGACAGAGGTCGCTGCTTGCAGAGGTGTCTGGTGTGCATGATGACCCACAACTGGTACGCATAGCCGATGCGTACCAGTCCAGCACCGGAGATCTCAGCCAGGTAGTGGGGCTCCTCAGAGACATGAAACAGCAGCAGGCTGCCCATCATGCCCGCTTGGACTCACACATGTCCCGCGTGGAGTCCAAGTGGGACACACTGCAAGAGATGACGGCGGTGCATAGGGACATATTACAATGCCTCTGCCAGATGAACAGCAACCAGTCTACACCTCCCTGTGTGCCAACAACATCTGGTGCTGAACAAACTGCAACTGCCACAGGGAGGGAGGATGACTCTGGCGGAGAGTCCCCTGCACCGCAGCAGCCTGTATTTGAGGGCCCCCCCCCAAAGAAGAGGGGTCGTCCGAGGAGGGGCAAGTGAGAGGCCGATGGCCAAGTGCAACCCCCAGGAAGCCTGAACCTGTTCTGGATGTTCACCTTTGTGCACAAACTGTTCACCCTGTTGACGGCAACACAACTCCCACACATGACATTGGGAGTACAAGTTGGACCAATGTCTCAGACAACTGTGGCCCCGATACTGGGGATTTTGTCTACCAGGACTTTCAATTCACCTAGGAACTTCTGATTGCAATATAAATGTACAGCACTAACCATCCTATGCACTATTCACACAAATGTATCACAATAAACACACTAATACACCATACTTGCCTCTGTTGTGATTCCAACGTGGGTGCTGTCATGGGGATGATGAACTGCAAAATTACACTGTGTATGCGAACTGCAACAGCAAGTACAACACAGGCATGTGAGTAATGGCAACGTGACACATATGAGGGAGACACACCACTAGGGCTACACAACACATACACACCTAGGCCATCTGACTCATTGCCTACACTGATGTTGCCAGGAAAGACGGTGCAATGCACAGACACAACACCTATTCCCAGTTGTAGTCAAGTAGCCCACAGGTGCAGTAAGCAAATGGCAGTCAAATGTGTGACCACAGACAACGCACATCACAAAGTGAAGCACAGGTTTATTACACAGTTTCAACTTGTCGTAACCACTACAGATGCAAGGTAATCCCACCTGGCAGCGGGCACACAGTCAACAACTGTAGAAGGAAGGAAGTCCATGGGTGTGGCGCACATCACCTGTAGGGACACAACAGCTACCACCCTGGAAGTACAATCACGTCGTCGGTGGACACAGTTGACCAAACGAATCTGAAAGTACCCTGTGAAGGACAGAAATGACACACAGTCAAAAGCAATGGAGAACAGGACAGAACAGCAAAACTCATGCACAATACATGTTACAAGATACCCACCCAGAACCAAGTTAGCATGTCAACACTGTTGGGGAGTACAGACCACCTGTAAGCACACATCGCTACACACATCCAGTCAAGTAGCCCATGGACACACTCCAACAGCACCAGAGCACCACCTACACATATCATGCCAACTCACATCATTGACATGACACCTCAGGATACTCACATTCAGCTAAAGAAGTTGGTGATGAGCTGTGTGCGGACATCACCCTCATCATCATCATCATCATCACTGGCATCGTGGTCCAGGCCAGGATCCTCCACAGGTGGCGGATGTTGGTCATTGTCATCCTGGATGAGAGGCAACTCCTTCCGCACTGCCAGGTTGTGGAGCATGCAGCAGACGATGATAATCTTGCACACCTTCGCTGGGGCATATGGGAGGGACCCTCCTGTCTTGTCGAGGCAGCGGAAGCGGCTCTTCAGGAGACCAAATGTCCGCTCAATCACTCTCCTGGTCCGACCATGTGCCTCATTGTAGCGCATCTGGGCTGGTGTCACAGGGTTCCTGAGGGGTGTCAGCAACCACGGCATGTTGGGGTATCCCGAGTCACCTACGGACAGACAAGTGCACATTAGCTAACTTGGAAAAGTGGGCGGAATAATACAGATCAGATCACACACAATGGCACAAAGTCAGTACACACCGACAAGCCAGGCACGCTGGTTCTGCATCTGTGCCATCATCCTGGGGATGCGACTACTCCTCATCACAAAGGCATCGTGTGCTGAACCAGGGAAACGGGCACACACGTGTGAGATGGTCATATCTGCAAGACACACCACCAGTGCATTGACCGAGTGGTAGTGCTTGCGGTTACGGTAGGCCTGCTCCTGGGCCTGTGGTGGTACCAAAGCCACATGTGTCCCATCAATGGAGCCAATGACATGCGGCATCGTCCCCAGGGCATAGAAGTCACTCTTCACGTCAGTGAGTCGTTGCAGTCTAGGGAAATAGATGTACCGGTTCAGGTATAGCAACATTGCCTCCAAAACATTGCGGAGCACACGGCTCAACATGGTCTGTGACATCCCACCAGCAGTCGCCACAGTATGTTGGAAGGTACCGGTGGCAAAGAAGTGTAGGGCTGCCATCACCTTCACCTTGGGGGTCAGCGCTGTAGGAAACGGCCGGCCAGGCTGCAAATGTGGGGCCAACTGCACTGCCAAATCCTCAATCAGCTGCCTGGTGAAGCGGTACCTTCGGATGCTGTCCCGTTCCACCATCGTTGCCAGGTCTGGGAATGGTCTATGGACAGCAGGAGCCCTGCAGTGCAGAGGAGAAGAAAGCAAGATTGTCAGTCACCCCACATATGCGGCATTGAACACACTCAATATCACATCATACATCATTATGAGACACAACTACATGAAGTGTGCAGTTCCGTAAGGACATGTATGGTACATACATGGCCAACATCTGTCATCACGGTTCAACAAGTGGCATCAATAAGTCCCAGGTTGGCCCATTGGATATCATGAGGCCGTGTCACAGTTCCCATCTCCTGCTGCCATGTCACAATCACCCCCCACAGTGACATGTGAGGACAGATGTGCCCCAGGCATCACAGCTCAACGACAGGTACATTGCCAGGGACCCTGTATTGCCACATGGACACTGGCATTACATGGAGTATCATGTATACACCACAGCAAAACAACCATGACCCCCACAGGTAGTGGTTCCACTTGCCTCTGCAGGACAGACATGGACGTCTGTGACACACACACATGCACAACATCAAAGTCCATGCACACACAACGTGGATGTGGAGTCTGTCTCCCATTGTGCACATGAAATCAGAGACATTGTAAACACTACATGCACACAGACTGTGGAGGACCATCACTATTGTGCCACTGGGACACCCTGGCTCAAACATACCGTCCCACATGGGACTCACGGGGTATGTGACATGACATACACATACACCACCGTGAAATGTGACCATGGCACATGCACAGATATGAACAGTTGCACATCACAGTGGTCATGTACACGTAACACCCAGGATCCTGTCCCCATGAACACGTGCACAGCCTGGGGGTGGCTGCCCCCAGGTGACACCCACAGGACAACATGTACACCAACATACACACAATAGGAAATGCAGCCTTACATGCCTTATGATACAGTTTGGACAGGCTGTGGTGTTGTAGGTGTGCCCCTCACTCCCTGGGAGCTATCTGTGGCTGGCATATGTTCATCTGAGACAGGCATGGTGACATATGCCAGTCACTTGTACAGGGATGCGTTGAACAGCAATGGACCGATCGGTGCACCCGGCCGGCCCATTGCATTCAATGTGTGCGGGTACGCGTTATACCCCTGTACGCGTTGTACCGCAATGGACCGATCGGTGCGCCCAGCCGGCCCATTGCATTCAATGTGTGCGGGTACGCGTTGTACCCCTGTACGCGTTGTACCGCAATGGACCGATCGGTGCGCCCGGGCCGGCCCATTGCATTCAATGTGTGCGGGTACGCGTTGTACCCCTGTACGCGTTGTACCGCAATGGACCGATCGGTGCGCCCGGCCGGCCCATTGCATTCAATGTGTGCGGGTACGCGTTGTACCCCTGAACGCGTTGTACCGCAATGGACCGATCGGTGCACCCGGCCGGCCCATTGCATTCAATGTGTGCGGGTACGCGTTGTACCCCTGTACGCGTTGTACCGCAATGGACCGATCGGTGCGCCCGGCCGGCCCATTGCATTCAATGGTGAAGCTGCTGCCAGGGGAGCTGTAACACCCACTGCTGGAGCGGAGGGCCACCTGCCACCCCAAAGCCTTCCCAGCCGACCCGGAGCCGGTCGCAGCGCACCACCGCAGAGGAAATGCGCCCTGTGGGGACCGGGTAGGGCCCGGGCACCGGTCCCGCGGAGGGGATCCGGAACTCCCGGGCCACCGACCTTCCCGCCGTGTTGAATCCTCTGGGCGGACTGCATGGACCCCACCCGTTTACCTCTCGATGGTTTCACGCCCTCTTGAACTCTCTCTTCAAAGTTCTTTTCAACTTTCCCTTACGATACTTGTTGGCTATCGGTCTCGCGCCCGTA
>CAWUFW010021533.1:85000-95000 GCA_963921515.1 Calotriton arnoldi
CCAGGGCCCCAGCTGGGCCTCAGCCTTGGGAGCTGCGAGGGGGAGCCGACGGGCCCTCCCACCCGGGGCCTGCGGGCACCTTGACAAGCAGGTGAAGCGGGGGAGGCCTGCATGGGACCGAAGGACCCCCATCCCGGGCCCTTGGTTGTGCGGCAGGCCGGGGGACGGGGCCCAAGGCTGGAGCACCTGACCCGGGGCCCAGCGGGGCCCCTGGACCCAGCCGGGGCTCCCAGGCCCAGAGGCGCAGGGGAAGCCTCCCCGGGCCCGCGGGACCCCGTCCCGGGGACCCTGCCACGCAGCAGGACCGAGGACAGAGCCAGGGGTGGGAAGGCCGCCCTCCTTGGGACCCTCAGGGGCCCCGGCCAGAGCTCCTGAACCCAGCCAAGCAGGGGGAGACTCCCCAGGCATGACGGGGGCCCCGTCTCGGGCCTTTAGCAGAGCGACAAGCCAGGAGACGGGGCCCAGGGCTGGAGTACCCGACCTGGGGCCCGGCAGGGCCCCTGGACCCAGCCGGGGGTCCCGGGCCTGAAGGCACAGGGGAAGCCTCCCCGGGCCCACGGGACCCCATCCCAGGCACCCTGCCATGCAGCAGGACTGAGGACGGAGCCCGGGGTGGGGAGGCCGCCCTGGCCGGAGCTCCTGAACCCAGCCAAGCAGGGCAAGGCTCCCCGGGCACCACTAAACCCCGTCTTGGGCCTTTGGCAGAGCGGCAGGCCAGGAGACGGGGACCCAGGCTGGAGCACCCGACCCGGGGCCCGGCAGGGGCCCTGGACCCAGCCAGGTCTCCCGGACCCAGAGGCACAGGGGGAGCCTCCCCGGGCCCACGGGACCCCGTCCTGGGCACCCTGCCATGCGGCAGGACCGAGGACGGAGCCCGGGGTGGGGAGGCTGCCCTCCCCAGGGCCTCTGGAGCTCCTGAACCAAGCCAAGCAGGTGGAGGCTCCCTGGGCACGACGGAACCCCGTCTCGGACCTTTGGCAGAGCGGCAGGCCAGGGGACGGCGCCCAGGGCTGTAGCTCCCGACCCGGGGCCCGGCGGGGCCCCTGGACCCAGCTGGGGCTCCCGGGCCCAGACGCACAGGGGCAGCCTCCCCAGGCCCGCGGGACCCCGTCCCGGGCACCCTGCCATGCGGCAGGACTGAGGACGGAGCCTGGGCTGGGGGGACGTCCTAGCCCGTCCGGCTGCCGGCTGAGGACTGCTAGGCCAAGAGGGGTTCCGGAGTACCCTGTCCCTAGTAATCCGGAGGAAGGATACCCCCCTTTCTGGTAACCCATGCGTACCACGAGACTTAGGGGACCCTAGGCACGGACGCGCCCGACCTCCTGGAGCCCTGGCTGGGATCGGGGAGGCAAATGAGCCCTCATCGGGACTTCCAGGGCAGCCCGGCCATCTGGTCACCCCATTGGAAAGCATTGGGCATGACCAGATGGCTGAGGGGAAAGGTGCAACCAGATGGCCGGGCCCAAAGGAGCCATCTCCCCGCCCCGAGCCTTAGCGGGAGGGCTCCCGCCTGCCCTTTGGAGGGCTCGGGGGCTCTGCTTCCTGGGGGCTCAGAGACCCCGGCTGGGGCTCAGGCACAGGGAGGCCTGCAGGATCTCTCGGGCCCAGACGCCCAAGGGAGGACCGGCCGGGGCCCGATGGAGACCGTCTCAGGCACTTTGCCACGCAGCAAGCCAGAGGAGGGAGCTTCGGATGGTGGGGAGGTGTTGCCCGGGCATAGCCCATCTGGTCCCTGGCTGAGACCCACCAGCCCGAGAGGGGGTTCCGGCATACCCTGCCCCGAATAATCCAGAGGAAAGCTACCCTTCTTTCTGGTAACCCGTGCGCACCGAGTGACGGAGGGGACCCAGAGCGCGGAGGTGCCCGACCTCCTAGAGCCCTGGCTGGGATCAGGGAGGCGGACGAGCCCCCACCGGGACTTCCAGGCCGGCCCTGCCATCTGGTCACCCCATTGGAAAGCATTGCGCGCGACCAGATGGCCGAGGGGGCAAAGGTGCGACCAGATGGCCGGGCCCGAAGGATGCCAATCTGCCCACCTGAGCCTCCACGGGAGGGCACCCGCCTGCCCTTTGGAGGGCTCAGGGGCTCCGCTTCCCGGGGGCTCAGAGGCCCCAGCTGGGACTCAGGCACGGCGAGGCCCGCAGGAGCTCTTGGGCCCGGACGCCCGAGGGAGGACCGGCCAGGGCCCGATGGAGCCCGTCCCACGCGCTTTGCTGTGCGGTGAGCCGGCGGAGGGAGCCCCGGATGGTGGGGAGGTGTTGTCCGGGATTAGCCCATCTGGTCCCCGGCTGAGAACCGCCAGCCCGAGAGGGGTTCCGGCATACCCTGCCCCTAGTAATCTGGAGGAAAGCTACCCCTCTTTCTGGTAAGCCATGCGTACCGAGTGACGGAGGGGACCGAGGGCGCGGAGGTGCCCGACCTCCTGGAGCCCTGGCTGGGATCGGGGAGGTGGACGAGCCCTCATCGGGACTTACAGGCCGGCCCGGCCATCTGGTCGCCCCATTGGAAAGCATTGCCTGTGACCAGATGGCCGAGGGGAAAAGGCGCGACCAGATGGCCAGGACCAAAGGATGCCCATCTGCCTGCCCCGAGCCTTCGCGGTAGGGGTCCCGCCTGCCCTTGCAGGGCTTGGGGGCTCCGCGTCCCGGGGGCTCGGAGACCCCAGCTGTGCCTCAGGAGCTCTCGGGCCCGGATGCCCAGGGGAGGACTGCCCAGGACCGATGGAGCACGTCCCGGGCACTTTGCCACACGGCAGGCCAGAGGAGGGAGCCCCGGACGGTGGGGAAGTGTTGTCCGGGCCTAGCCCATCTGGTCCCCGGCTGAGAACCGCCAGCCCGAGAGGGGTTCCGGCCTACCCTGCCCCTAGTAATCTGGAGGAAAGCTACCCCTCTTTCTGGTAAGCCGTGCGCACCGAGTGACGGAGGGGACCCAGGGCGCGGAGGCGCCCGACATCCTGGAGCCCTGGCTGGGATCGGGGAGGCGGACGAGCCCTCATCGGGACTTCCAGGCCAGCACGGCCATCTGGTCGCCCCATTGGAAAGCATTGCTGAGAATGGGGGCCCCCGGCGGACCTCTGACCCGGGCCCATGGCAGAGCTTAACCCATCCCTGGGCCCGCCAGGCGGTCCCGGGCCAGGTCGCCGGGGGAGGCCTCCACGGGCCTGCGTCGGGCCACCAAGGGCCCTGGGCCTATGCTTCTGAACCCATCCAAGCTGGGGAAGGCCCGCCCGGGCCCGGGGCATGGGACGGAACCCAGCGTGGGAGCACCCGGCCAGAGCTCTTGGGCCCGGACGCCCGGGGGAGGACTGCCCAGGACCGATGGAGCCCGTCCTGGGCACTTTACCGCGTGGTGGGCCGGAGGAGGGAGCGCCAGGCAGTGGGGAGGTGTTGTCCGGGCCTAGCCCATCTGGTCCCCAGCTGAGAACCGCCAGCCCGGGGGGGCGGTTCCAGCATACCCTGCCCCTAGTAATCCAGAGGAAAGCTACCCTTCTTTCTGGTAACCCGTGCGTACCGAGTGACGGAGGGGACCCAGGGCACAGGGGCGCCCGACCTCCTGGAGCCCTTGCTGGGATCGGGGAGGCAAACGAGCCCTCATCGGGACTTCCAGGGCAGCCCAGCCATCTGGTCTCCACATTGGAAAGCATTGCGCGCAACCAGATGGCCGAGGGGAAAGGCGCGACCAGATGGCCAGGCCCGAAGGACGCCAATCTGCCCGCCCGAGCCTTCGCCGGAGGGCTCCCACCTGCCCTTTGGAGGGCTCGGGGGCTCTGTACCAGGGACCCTTGTCCCGGGCAGACGGACCCTTGGCAGGCCGCTGGACGGGGGCTCCCACACCCTAGGCCCTCCCCGAAACCCAGGACCCGGGCCCGGTCCCTGCTTCTCAACCCAGCCAGGCCGGGGAGATCTGGGAGCCTGCCCGGGCATGAGGGACCCCCGTCCCGGCCACACGGACCCTCGGCTGGCCGCAGGATGTGGGCTCCTGTTCCACAGATTTTTTCCATAACTCTGTGGAACTCCACGTAGTGGCGCTACGCCAACTCTGCCCACCCCTAACCAAAACTCCTACTACGCAGCGGAAAGGAGTTAGCCAGCCATCCCCCCCCCCTGTCCCGGTCCCTGCTTCTGAACACAGCCAGGCCGGGGAGAGCCTCCCCGGGCCCAGGCGCCCAGACCCTCGGCTGGCTTGCAGGACAGGGGGCTCCTGCCGGACAGAGCTCGAGCCCCGGTCCCGGTCCCAGCTTTCTAACCCTAGCCAGGCAGGGGAGAGCCTCCCCGGGCTCCGGTGGGCCCCCGTCCCCAGCGCCCAGACACTCGGCTGGCTTGCAGGAGGGGGGCTCCTGCACCCCAGGGCCCGCCGGACGGAGCTCAAGCCCCGCGCCCGGTCCCAGCTTCCGAACCCTAGCCAGGCTGGGGAGAGCCTCCCCGGCTCCCGGTGGACCCTCGTCCCCAGCGCCCAGACCCTCGGCTGGCTTGCAGGATGGGGGCTCCCACACCTCGGGGCCCGCCGGACGGAGCTCAAGCCCCGGGCCCGGTCCCAGCCTCCGAACCCTAGCCAGGCCGGGGAGAGCCTCCCCGGGCCCCGGTGGTCCCCCGTCCCCAGCACCCGGACCCTCGGCTGGCTTGCAGGACGGGAGGCTCCCGCACCCCGGGGCCCGCCAGACGGAGCTTAAGCCCCAGGCCCGGTCCCAGCTTCCGAACCCTAGCCAGGCCAGGGAGAGCCTCCCCGGGCCCTGGCGGATCACCGTCCCCAGCACCCGGACCCTCGGCTGCCTTGCAGGATGGGAGGCTCCCACACCCTGGGGCCCGCGGGACGGAGCTCGAGCCCCGGGCCTGGTCCCAGCTTGCAAACCCTAGCCAGGCCGGGGAGAGCCTCCACGGGCCCCGGTGGATCCCCGTCCCCAGCACCCGGACCCTCAGCTGGCTTGCAGGACGGGGGGCTCCCACACCCCAGGGCCTGCCGGACAGAGCTCAAGCCTCGTGCCTGGTCCCAGCTTCCGAACCCTAGCCAGGCTGGGGAGAGCCTCCCCGTGCCCCGGTGGACCCCCGTCCCCAGCACCCGGACCCTCGTCTGGCTTGCAGGACGGGGGGCTCCCGCACCCCGGGGTCCACCAGACGGAGCTCAAGCCCCGGGCCCAGTCCCAACTTCCGAACCCTAGTCAGGCCGGGGAGAGCCTCCCCAGGCCCTGGTGGACCCCCATCCCCAGCGCCCGGACCCTCGGCTGGAACCAAGGAGGGTTAAGTCCAGGCCATGTCCTCTTCCCGCCGGCCTACCCGGGGAGCCCATTTTCCTTGACTATTAACCCTTTCCGTGCTCAGGACGGCCGGGAGCCATCCTGAGACATGGTGGGTGTGTGCTCAGGACAGCTACCGGCCGTCCTAGCACCCACCCACGGGGGAAGGGCTGGCGCTCCCCCGTGGACTGCCGATCATGCTGCCCCCACTGGGGAGGACAGCGGAAGCCCTTCCACTGCCCCCCCTGCCCTCCGCCCCCTCCTCCACGTCATCTAATGACATCAGTGCGCAAAGCGCGCCGACATCATTAGATGAAACTGGACGCGATGGAAGCCATTTGCTTCCAGCGCGTCCAGGAGGAGAAGGTGAGTTTCTCCTCGGGGAGGGGGGAATTTTAGATACAAAGAGGCATTGGGGAAAGGAAAGGGTTTTCCTTTCCTCCGATGTCTCATTGAGCATTCCTGCTGCACGATCACTCGATCGTGCAGCAGGAATGCCCACTAGAAACCAGGGATTTTTTTATTTTAGTTTTTTTTTTTTAAATGTGCAATGTATTCGGGGTGCGGCCCCTTGGGCAAGGGTCGCTCCCCTTGGGGGACATATTGTTTGGCCGTTTCTGCCCCGTGGGGGGGGCAGATCGGCCCAAATAATTTTTGGGATTGCGCACTGGGCCACCAAGGATTTGTTTTGCTTTAGTTTGTTTTTTTATCGATTTGTAACGCATGCGGGGAGCAGCCCCTTGGGCAAGGGTCACTCCCCTTTGGGGGAAATATTGTTTGGCTGTTTCTGCCCCCTTAGGGGGGCAGATCGGTCCAAATCATTTTTTAGCTGGCCCACTGGCCCACCAGGGATTTTTTTGTTTTAGTTAGTTTTTTTATACATTTGTAATGCATGCGGGGAGCGGCCCCTTGGGCAAGGGCCGCTCCCCTTTGGGGGACATATTGTTTGGCCGTTTCTGCCCCCAGGGGGGGCAGATCGGCCCAAATGAATTTTAGATGGACCACTGGGCCACCAGGCATTTTTTTGTTTTAGTTTGTTTTTTTGTATTATTAATGCATGCGGGGAGCGGCCCCTTGGGCAAGGGTCAATCCCCTTTGGGGGACATTTTGTCTGGCCATTTCTGCCCCACTAAGGGAGGGGGGATTGGCCCAAAATGACTTCAGATGGCCCACTAGGCCACCAGGGATTTATTTTTTTATATAAATGTTTGTGGGGAGCGGCCCCATGGACAAGGGTCGCTCCCCTTTATGGGGTTGAATATTTCAGCTGTTTCTGACCCCCTTGGGGTCGGCCTTTTGCTTTTAGGCCCACTTACCCACCAGCTTGGCTAGTAGATTGTGCGTGGACTGGTTCATTATTTGCATATGTGATTGTAATGTTTTATTTCTCCTTTTATTCTAGTGCTTTTTGTTCTTGTTTGCGGTTTCTGCAGTTTTGCGTAGTTGCATTTATTTGGTAAGAAAATTTTTTTTGTTGTGTTTACTCCAAATGAGTATTATTGTCATGCACGAGTGAATTCTTGGTAAGTGGTGTCAAAACAGCAGCATATTTAGTTTGTTTTTGGAGCATGAAATTCTTTGCGATGTCTTTTGCGTTGTCTTATGTGTAATTTTCTTTTCTTTTTCTTTTTTAGTGGGATATTGTTGGTCCATCCATCCTGCCCCTCACCCATATCTTTAGCTCTCGGTAAATGGACAACACTACCAATTCAAAGCTCTCCCCTTTGGAGTCACTACAGCTCCCAGGGTCTTTACAAGTGCCTACTAATGGTGGCTGCGAAACTTTGACGAGGCAGTATCAATGTCTTCCCATACTTTGATGACTGGCGGCTGATCTCCCATCCCAGTGGCTCTCCCCTTGCTGGTCTGCCTTACCCGAGCTGTATTCCTTATCCCTTTTTCTTTCCCCCCTTACCTTCTATGCCCCTAGGATATGTGTCTCTGTTATCTAATACCCTATTTACTCATGTGACCGTGTAACATTGTTTTTCTATGTGTTGGTGCTATTCTATGCTCTAGTAACATCTGTGTAACATGCCCTTGTAACTGATGTAATTTGTAACTTGTTTCTCACTTATCCTCATAACCGTCTGTTCATACCGCGGTGCTCGAGCAACCTTGGCCGATGCCCGGTGGAGCTGTCCTATGCAGCTATAGAATTGTTGGCTCTGGTTCACCCCTCGGCCATCACCTACCCAGCCAGACATCGGACATTGTTTTCCTCGTCTCCCCGTTGTTTTTCTTTTCCCTCCCCTGCCTCCTCCCTCCGTGACTCTGTCTGCCTCCCCTTTTCCAGCCTGACTTTTCTGTGTCCCCTGAAGTATTTTCCCCCTTGCCGGTTTCTTTCTTATGCTATGCGATGCTTTTGTTACTCATGTAACTACGTTATACTGTTTCCCTTTCTATGTTTTGCGATGCTCCAGCAACTGATGTAACTATGTAACAATGTTCTGAAACCAATGTCCTACCTCATGTAAAGCGCTCTGATACCTCCGGGTCTAGCCAGTGATATATAAAACTTTTCAAATAAATAAATAAGTTGGTCCTTGCTGTGTCTGTGCAGAGTAGGTGGTGAGTCTATCTGCTTCTGACAAGTGAGTGGTATAGTTTTGGAGTATATAGGTCTTTGTGATAAAGCCACATTTTGTTTATTAGTTATTCTACAAAGTGTTTGTTGTTGTTGACTTGTTTGACAAGTTACCTTTGTTAGTAAGGATTATGGCTAGCCGCAGAATTACTGCTCAGCAGGTGGTTGGTATGCTTTTTGAATCTTCCTCTGACCATGATTATGAGACTGACAGTGCATCTAAGGGAGAGGAGGAAGTGCAAGATTCAGTCAGTGAGTTTTCTGTCCACGAGGAATCATCTGATGATGAAGCTACTCTCAGTGCGGATGAAGTGCCTGATTTAGAGGAGGACACTGATGTGCCGATGGTGCAAGAGGCATCTGGATTGCAGCCTGGGGCTGCAAGGCTTTCCATTGGAAGTGCTGGACTCTTGGTTGATCCAAACATGGTGCAGCCGGTGTTGCCTGCCTTTAGTGGTGATGCAGGCTGTAGAGTGAATTTTGAAAATTTCTTGCCTATACAGTTTTTTTAGTTGTTTATGGATGATGTATTTTTGGCTGAGATTGTTGAGCAGACTAATTTGTATGCTGAACAACTTTTTATCGGGAGACCTGGGGAACGCTGGGTGGGAGGAAATTTGTGGATCCACGCAGATTCCAGAACTTTCCCACACAGAAATTGGAAAAAAGGTGATTTTTTTCAGCTAAATTTGAGATTTGCAGGGGTTTCTGGGTAGGAAAACGTTGGGGGACCCACGCAAGCCATACCTCGCTGGACTCCCCAGGGTGTCTAGTTTTCAGAAATGTGTGGGTTTGGTAGGTTTCCCTAGATGGCCGCCGAGCCCGGGGCCAAAAACTCATGGGACCCCCGTTGCAAAACCAGGTTGTTTTGTGATAGGTAATTTTGATGTTGCCTTAATAGATTTTGGGCCCTTGCCTGTCACGGGCACTAGGCCTACCCACACAAGTGAGGTACCATTTTTCTCTGAAGACTTTGGGGAACGTGGGGTGGGTAGAATTTTGTGGATCCACACAGATTCCAGAACTTTCCACCACAGAAATGTGAGGAAAATGTGTTTTTTTTTTAACAAATGTTTAGGTTTGCAAGGGATTCTGGGTAACAGAACCTGGTGAAAGCCAGTCAAGTCACCCCATCCTGGATTCCCCTGGGTGTCTAGGTTTCAAAAATGTATAGGTTTGCTAGGTTTCCCTAGGTGCCGGCAGAGCTAGGGTTCAAAATCTACAGCTAGACACTTTGCAAAAAACGGGTCCGTTTTCACTGTGAAAATGTGGTGTGTCCACGTTGCGTTTTGGGCCGTTTCCTGTCGCGGGCACTAGGCCTACCCACACAAGTGAGGTACCATTTTTCTCGGAAGACTTTAGGGAATGTGGGGTGGGTGGAATTTTGTGGATCCACGCAGATTCCAGAACTTTCCACCACAGAAATGTGAGGAAAATGTGTTTGTTTGACAAATGTTTAGGTTTGCAAGGGATTCTGGGTAACAGAACCTGGTGAGAGCCAGTCAAGTCACCCCATCCTGGATTCCCCTGGGTGTCTAGTTTTCAAAAATGTATAGGTTTGCTAGGTTTCCCTAGGTGCCGGCAGAGCTAGGGTTCAAAACCTACAGCTAGACACTTTGCAAAAAAAGGGTCCGTTTTCACTGTGAAAATGTGGTGTGTCCACGTTGCGTTTTGGGCCGTTTCCTGTCACGGGCACTAGGCCTACCCACACAAGTGAGGTACCATTTTTCTTGGAAGACTTTGGGGAACACAGGGTGGGTGGAATTGTGTGGACCCACGCATACTCCAGAACTTTCCACCACAGAAATGTGAGGAAAATCTGTTTTTTTGACAAATGTTTAGGTTTGCAAGGGATTCTGGGTAACAGAACCTGGTGAGAGCCAGTCAAGTCACCCCATCCTGGATTCCCCTGGGTGTCTAGTTTTCCAAAATGTATAGGTTTGCTAGGTTTCCCTAGGTGCCGGCAGAGCTAGGGTTCAAAATCTACAGCTAGACACTTTGCAAAAAAAGGGTCCGTTTTCACTGTGAAAATGTGGTGTGTCCACGTTGCGTTTTGGGCCGTTTCCTGTCACGGGCACTAGGCCTACCCACACAAGTGAGGTACCATTTTTCTTGGAAGACTTTGGGGAACACAGGGTGGGTGGAATTGTGTGGACCCACGTATACTCCAGAACTTTCCACCA
>CAWUFW010021533.1:102500-118290 GCA_963921515.1 Calotriton arnoldi
CGGCCATCTGGTCGCCCCATTGGAAAGCATTGCGCGTGACCAGATGGCCGAGGGGAAAGGTGCAACCAGATGGTCTGGCCCAAAGGAGGCCCATGTGCCCACCCTGAGCCTTCGCGGGAGGGCTCCCGCCTGCCCTTTGGAGGGCTCAGGGGCTCTGCTTCCCGGGGGCTCGGAGACCCCGGCAGGGCCTCAGGCACGGGGAGGCCCTCAGGAGCTCTCGGGCCCGGACGCCCAATGGAGCCCGTCCCAGGCACTTTGCCACACGGCGGGCCGGAGGAGGGAGCTTCGGACGGTGGGGAGGTGTTGTCAGGGCATAGCCCATCTGGTCCCCGGCTGAGACCCGCCAGCCCGAGAGGGGGTTCCGGCATACCCTGGCCCTAGTAGTCCGGAGGAAAGCTACCCTTCTTTCTGGTAACCCGTGTGCACTGAGTGACGGAGGGGACCCAGGGCGCGGAGGCACCCGACCTCCTGGAGCCCTTGCTGGGATTGGGGAGGCGGACGAGTCCCCATCGGGACTTCCAGGCCGGCCCGGCCATCTGGTCGCCCCATTGGAAAGCATTGCACGCGACCAGATGGCCGAGGGGGCAAAGGCGCGACCAGATGGCCGGGCCCAAAGGACACCAATATGCCCGCCCGAGCCTTCACGGGAGGGCTCCCGCCTGTCCTTTGGTGGGCTTGGGGGTTCCACTTCCCGGGGGCTCGGAGACCCCAGCTGGGCCTCAGGCACGGTGAGGCCCGCAGGAGCTCTCGGGCCCGGACGCCCAAGGGAGGACCGGCCAGGGCCCGATGGAGCCCATCCCGGGCACTTTGCCGCCCGGCGGGCCAGAGGAGGGATCCCTGGACGGTGGGGAGGTGTTGTCCGGGCATAGCCCATCTGGTCCCCGGCTGAGAACCGCCAGCCCGCAAGGGGTTCCAGCATACCCTGCCCCTAGTAATCCGGAGGAAAGCTACCCCTCTTTCTGGTAATCCATGCGCACCGAGTGACGGAGGGGATCCAGGGCGCGGAGGCGCCCGACCTCCTGTAGCCCTGGCTGGGATCGGGGAGGCGGACGAGACATCATCGGGACTTCCAGGCCGGCCAGGCCATCTGGTCACCCCATTGGAAAGCATTGCGCGCGACCAGATGGCCGAGGGAAAAGGCGTGACCAGATGGCCGGGCCCGAAGGATGCCAATCTGCCCGCCCCGAGCCTTAGCCGGAGGGTTCCCACCTGCCCTTTGGAGGGCTCGGGGGCTCTGCACCAGGGACCCTTGTCCCGGGCAGACGGACCCTTGGCAGGCCGCAGGACGGGGGCTCCCACACCCCTGGCCCTGCCTAAAACCCAGGCCCCGGGCCCAGTCCCTGCTTCTCAACCCAGCCAGGCCGGGGAGATCTGGGAGCCTGCCCGGGCACGAGGGACCCCCGTCCCGGGCACACAGACCCTCGGCTGGCCGCAGGACGTGGGCTCCTGTTCCACAAATTTTTTCCATAACTCCATGGCACTCCGCGTAGTGGCGCTACGCCAACTCTGCCCACTGCTAGAAATAAGCAAGTCGTAATTCTTTTATGAGGAGGACATTCTAGAAGAAAACTTTATTGCTCACACTAATGACTTGCAAAGCCTCATTACGAACATTAGTTTTATTTTACAAACAATTTGAGTCCTATATATTCTTTTTTTTTTTTTCCTTGTGCATCTCTTGTTGATCTACGAAGTTGGTAGAGTCTGGTTAGTAAAACATGCATACATAATAGAAAGGCTGTGCTTTGAAAACTGAAAGTGCAAGTATTGAAAGACATCATTCTTTTAGTTCCTTTGCAGTTATCCTTGTGTTAACATTAGATAGCGATTATGCAGGATTGCTCAGCAACTTCACCCCATGCTGAATTTTGAACACAAAGGTATATTATTTGATTTTAATGCTAAAAAGGCCACTCTAGAACAATAGAGAAGTGAAGTGCAATATTTACAATTATGGTTATTATTCTTTTATAGCTAAGAACGCTACATCCTCACATCTTAAAACAATCAAGATTTCGAATACCCCCGCAGTACACCACCCTTGGCATCCCTGACCGGAAGTCTAGCAGACCAAAATCAAGCAGACGATCCCAAGAAGGTCACAGACTTCTTCTTGTCTTTTCTTTTTGTCATTCCCAACCCCTTTTCCTTTTTCCCCCTGAGCCCTCTTTAGAGGACGGTGTCAATCTTGTCGTCCTCTTGTTGAGTGCTCCTGGTGGAATCGGGGCCTAGCATCGTTGTCATCGAGGAACTACTTGGAGTGCAGGTGAGTGGCTTACTGTTGACACTGCATCCTCACTGTGCTCGACCATCAATGCCCCGTACTTTACTTAAGTCCCCTTGGGATTTACCCGCTCCTCAACAACTGTCTACTATTGCAGCCTCACGCCCAGGCATGCGAAGACCGTTGTGCTTGGCCACACCTCCATGTTCTTCACCACCCGTGTAGTCGGGTCTCCGGTATTTTGCCGCTCTTACCCTTCCACCTTTCTGGCGCTGACCACTCGTCCCATAGACAGACCGTCAGCCCTGTATTTCACTCTCCTGTTCATCGCATCTCTGTGTGCTGGATTTCTGTAACTAACCCTGGGGCATATTCTCAAGGACTTATCGCCGATTTATCGGCACTTTAGCGCCGCAAAAGTGGCGATAGATTTATCGCCCTATTCTCAAGCTGGTGAAAACTGCCGATATCGCCAGTTTACCAGCGATAGCTGCCGCAAAAAAGATCACCACGGATGAGTGCGACAACTAACGCTAATGATATTCAGAGTAGGCGTTCCCGTGCAAAAACACACATAAACACCACTTCACGATATTCTCAACGACCAGCCAGATCTGCGATGCGAACCAAGAACAGGCGATAAGGCGCGTTAGCAGCAGGGATTTAACACCTGCCTTTTGCTAGTGTTAAGCAGGACGACTACCTGCAGTATGAAAGGGAGCCCAGCCCAGAGCCACATCTGAAGACCAACAGATGCCATGGAGCCAATGATCATGCAGCTCGGAGAACCAAGAGGGCCACAACACCCACCGCCACCACTCCCAGGCCCCCCCCCGGACCACCCTCCCCGGATTACCACCTAGGCAGTGCAGGACAGCGGACGACCCTAAAACGCACCAGCCCCAGAGACTCAACGCCAGAGGAAGCCATTGGCCAACACAGGCTCAAAAGGACAACCATCCACCGCATCCTGACCCACATTGCCCACAGGCTGACGGTACCAACACAGCGGACAACCTACATCCCCCGCAGACAAAGCTGCTGGCTGTGCTGCACCTGTTGGCCCCTGGTACCTTCCAACCAACAACTGCCGGAGTCGGAGGAGTCTCACAGCCAGCCCCATCAAACTCCCTCACATATGTCATGGATGCATGTCCACAAAAGCAACGGCGGGCCCCTGTATCCGCACCACACGATAGTTCCAATTCGTAGTGTACCTGCGCAACCAACCCCAACGCCAGCCGTGCTAGACGCCTCCGTGCCCCAGACCCAAAATCGTAGTAACCAAAATGTGGGTGCGCCAGGTCATGAAGTTCAGTAGTCAACAGTAGTGTAAAACAGAACTTTATTACAAATACACAAACAAACAAAACGAAAAGCTCAGCCAACGCATTCCATTCCCAACGGGGAACTTCAACAGGGCAACGTGTCTTCAGAAACCTGTGGGAGAAATGGTGACAATGGTCAAACTTCCGTATAGTCACATGCCTAATCTGGTACAGTGTGCTGCACTTGGACAAACCAGAATGCTCACAGGCATGATAAACCATGCATGAGAAGACCGTAACAGAAGTTCGTGTGGCCGTAACCGTCGTAGGAATGAAGAGGAAGGTAACGACCACACGAACTGCTGTTACGGGCACATCATGCAGGACTCATCATACCTGAAAGCATCACGGTGTGTGTCAGCTTGATACCACTGCCCCTCACTCCCCCCACACTGCGCAGGAACATCTTGAGACCACGCAAGGGAACTACGCCATAGCTGGCGTCATGCAAGTGTTGGGGCAATTCACAGCACACGTGTATGACTTGTGCCCCCTGCCGACACTGCACGCAATCACCACAACAGCAACCACACACATGCCATCACTGTGCATACAAAAGTGGACAACCGTGGCCTGTCCACCAATGTCGTCGCAAACTCCCCAGGCAGTGTGCATGATTCCCACATGTCCGCAAGTCAGCCACCAACCAGCGCTTTGAGGATGTCCCCCATGGAAATGCACTGCCCATCGGCAAGTACCAACTGAACACACCACACACCTCAACTCCACAATCCCCCAACTCACAACTGTGGGAATGCACACGTCACAAATCCACCACCAAAGTGACTACTGCGTGTGTCTCAGTCTCCGCTACAACCTGTCCATAGGCCTACACACACGTGGCCAACCACCTTCAACGGGCACATTCACACTGGAGACGAGGTGGCTACGTCCCAAACCAACCCGCGCACATCACGATCATCGCATGCAGGGTCGTGTGAGCAAGGACGGCGCCCCCCACCCAGCCACGAGTCCGCCACCATGACCGGTGGTGCCTGCGCAATCCTGTGCGCCTGCTGCACCCCAGCCCTGGTCCCCAGACCGGTCCTCCGCCCAGCGATGACTGGCCGCCCCTGCGCACCCAGGCTTCAATGCTCACCTGCCGCCACCGGCATGTCTCCAAGAGGGCCCACCACGTGCCGGTGCATCCTCCTCAGCCGATTGCTGGATTCCGCGCCATAGGCCAACAGCGCAACCTGCGGCACCGCACCGCGGAGTCATGTGTGTGCTGACTGCTGCCTTCGGCGTGCACTACGGTCCAGCAGGACTCCCAATTCAAATCGAACCACGATTAGCAGGACGGCTCATCGAGGCCTACGCATCATCGCAGGCTGCACACCCGCTCAGCTCTTCAGGTGCCACTAACCCTGTGCAACGCAAGTCATCGTCACGTGGCGATAGGCCCCTGCCAGCCGCAGTGCATCGGGTGCCACCAACTCAGTGCACCGCAAGTCATCGTCCCGTGGCGGTAGGCCCGTGCCGGCCGCAGTGCATCGGGTGCCACCAACTCAGTGCACCGCAAGTAATCGTCCCGTGGCGATAGGCCCGTGCCGGCCGCAGTGCATCGGGTGCCACAAACCCAGTGCGCCACAAGTCATGGACCCTTTATGATTGGGTCTTGTGGTGCGGACGCCATCATGTCATCTCCTGCAGTGGGGAATGTGATGTGCTAGGCCCCTTTTATTGGCAGGGTCACATGTCCTGTGACGCCTATGCTGGATGGGTGTGGTGTGGGTGTTAACCAGCCCTCAGGGAGTGGCTGTGGCATGCTGACAACTAGACCAGTGATCAGCAGATCACTACAGGGAAGACTTGGGACATGTAGCTTTGTCGTCCCCCCCCCTCTGAGCGTAAGCGGAGTGGACTGGCCTGGCGTATGGCAGGCCAGTGTAGGGGTGGGAACAATGAGCCCGGGGCTCTGGGCGTGCTTCAGTTCTGGGCTGGACAAGGAAGTAACTGATGCTTGTGTCTCTGTTGTAGTGTCTACGCCACCCGGACCGCAATCGGCAATGTTGCACCCTGTGACTCAAGTCCCACGACATGAGCAACATGGACGTAAGGGGAATCACTGACCCTACATTCATCCATACTCTCATACTTGAATGATCAAAGACATGAAACATCTGTGCGATTCTGAATGTTTAATTCACATCTAGTGGAGTGTTGCAGCTGGAGCAGTACAGGGCCATGCAAACCCCACTTCACATTATTGGCCCGTGGAGGGCCAGCCAGAGTCCTTCAGGGAATGACAAGTACATCGGAAGAGGAAGAGTTCAGTCCGCAGTATGATCGCTGTGTCATTGGTAACCAAACAGAAAATGGCAGTCCATGTCGAGGTCCAAGGTGAGTGTCGTAGAGTGTATGGGGGGACAGTGGAAGGTGATGATGCAAAGGGCAGAACCAAGCAGAAACAGGCCATATGGCGGAGATGAATGCTACTGCCTCCTCCTTACTAGTAAGGTTGATTCACCCGCATCTTCGTCCTCTGATGTCACATGTGCCTCACACATGGGTGGTGGTGGATTGCCTGCCGCACTGTGTGCCACTGACACATCGGGGCCGGAGGTGGATTGCCTGCCGCACTGTGAGGCACTGACACATCAGGGGGCGGAGATGTGGATGTAGAAGCAGCAGCAGCATTCATCTGCGCAAGGCCTTGGTGCTGCAGGGCATGGAAGGTCCCAGCCACATCTCGCTGGTGTGCAGCCGTGGCAGCCATTCTTTCCGCCGTCATCCGCTCCATGTTCTCCATGAGCCCCCCCATGTGTCCCAACTCCCGGCTGACATCGCTGGAGCCACTCTGACTGGACAGTTGTTCTTGTCTCAGTATCATGACTCCAGCGATGTCAGCCATGGATCGTTGGAGAGCATGGAGCGGACTGTGGATGTCCGTTAGGGACTGTAAGTGGTCCCTGATGGGAATCAGACACCCATGTATGGCATCAAGTTTGGCTGCCATGAGGTCGAACCCCACCCGCACCTGATCAGCCATCTTCTCCTGGACCTCTAACACACGGCGTTGGAAGGCCATGTGTTGTTCGTGGGGGTCCTGGGAGACAGCCGGGGTGGTAGGTGCTCTGTGCAGGGGGTGGGGTCTCCTCGATGCAGCTGGGCTGCCCTGCTCCTGGAGGTGGGGTGCCGAAGCTGTCAATGAGGATTTGGAGGGCTTCGGTGTCGATGTTGGGGATGTCCTCATCGTCATCAGTGAAGAGTTGTTGGGGCTGCTCTGCAGGAGGTGTTGATGCTCCCTCTGCAATGTGAAGGGGAGATGCAGTGTTACATTGTGTTCACATGTATGTTGACGCATTGTACAAGTTCACATGCAGACTGCATGACAATGTATATTGTGACTGTTTAGGAGGAGCTGCCTATTTGATGCGGGACAGTGGACATTTCGTCAACATCACGGATATGTGTTTGTACTTGTACATTGACATCTCACATTTCCCTGCTATGCCAAATGTGCTTGGCCAGTTTCTACACACAAGCGGCACCTGTTGTGTCCTCTGTCCTGTTGTAAATGTGTTGCAGTTTGTACCACATTGTTGTCGATGCTGATGTGCTCTGAATGTCATGTGTGTGTGCTGCATTTTGGGAGAGTCGCCCCTGCAGCTCTGATTTTGCTGCCCCTTGTCCCTTTCAGGCGGTGTGCATTTGACTTCTGTGCCCATACAGTACTGAGATGTTGCAGACTTGGGTGAATTTGGGTCTTGGTGGGAGTTGGGACTCTGGGGCATGGTTTGTCCACAAATGTGTTGTTGACGTCAGGGGTTGTTTGTGCAGGTGGATGTGTCAGAGTGTGACCTGCTCCTTTACGGATGTGGTCCACACTCAGCCACCTCAGTGTGGTGGCGTGCACCATGTCATGATGATCGGACTGCAGCCATGCTAATCGTCATGCAGTGTCACTTGCATTGTCAGTGTGGCTCATGATTTTTTGTTTCTCATTGTCGGTGTGATATTAGTGTGTGTATGTATAATTCCTTTGTCTAGACTGTGGGGGGTGTAATAAGTTAGCAGTTGGGGCGGGGTTGCAGGGATCTGGAACTTTCTATGGGTGATGGTGGATGGTGCTTGAAGAAAAGGCCACGATTTCTCAATTGTCAGTGTTATGCAAGAGAAAGGACTTCACGGGTTGGCAATTCTACCTTCTACTCAGATATTTTTAGTGACAGGCAAGCAGTTTTGTGGTACACTGTGCCAATTAATATGGAGCAGTTGCAGAGGCACAAAGTTGGTCCTAGCTCATGTCCGAGGCTGGGCCTTTTCTAATGTTTCTACATCACAGGTGGAAATCAGCTAGAAGTCACTGAAGGAGTTAAAAGTACCTGAAGAGCTGCTCGATTATTGTAGTTTGTTTAAATGATCCCAGGCAGGGATAGAAGTCACAGTTTAGTTGGTCGCTTTCTAGGTTGGCACCTTATGTAGTCTGTGCAGAATGAAAGTGGTTGAAAACAGTGGTAGTGTTGTGACATGAAGCCTTTATAGGAGCCGGAAGGAAGTGGAAATAATTCTGATACTAATTGTATACATGCCCGCTTGAAAAGTGAATAGGAGCTTGAAAGTGGAAGCTGCCAGGTTGGTGGCAGTGGGAGCTACAAGAACATGGGAAATTAAGTGCTAGGGTTATGGCCCCCCAAGCACAGGTGTGCAAGACCATAGGTCGTGGTTGATGAAGTGGACTCCACTTGTGGGATGCTGGGTTTGGCACATGTGCATGGGTTGGTTGTGAGATTGGTGATGTGTGGGAAGGGCCCCCTCTGGGCACATAGTCGACGGGGGCCTACTTGCTGTTTCTAGGTGTGCTGCAGTGTGCCAAGGGGATCAGGGAAATGATCCAGAGTCATTGTGGGTGTGCACTGTGCTGTACTTAATTGTGCATGTGTGCCATTGTGCCCATCTCGCCCTGTCCCCCCAGTCCCTGGTCGTTACTCACCCTGTTGCTGTTGTGTCAGGTCATGTTGAGCAGTGTCAGGTCCCCCAACTCCTGCCACCGTCTCCCCACTGATGACTGTGGACACTATTTCCTCCATCTCATCCAGCTCCTCCTGTGGCGCTGGACTCCCACCTCCAGTCTGCATTGCTGCCTTCTGGTTGTTGGCGAGTTTCTGCTTGGTCTTGCGCTTCACATCATTCCAGCGCCTCTTGAGCTCTTCCATTGTCCTCCTCAGCACTCTGACTGCATTCACCTTGTCCAGGATGGACTGCAATGTTGCATTTTTGTTGCCAATGACACAGTGGAGGTGACGAACAGTTGCTGATGGTGTTCTATCACCTCCGTGATCAGGATCCTGTTTTCCTGCGGACTGAACCGCGTCTTCCTCTTCTTCTTGTCCTTGCCCTTCCCTGTCCCCGAGGTCCCAGGCTGCTCCTCCGGGGGGCTTGTGGGGTTCTGGCCGTCCTCTGTACCTGCTCCGGCTGCCTCCATTGTGCTTCGCTGTAGTTTGGTTTTTGTTTGTGGTTTTTTTTTCTGCTTTTGTAGCGATTTTTCCCGCCTGACTTGTGTGATTTGTAGGCCTGGCGCTGCTTTTCACTGATTGTCTTATCGCGGTTGGGCCCATCGCAACTTTTTTCACGTTCGGGTTTGGATTTTCATCGCCGTTTCGGTAATGTTATCGCGGACATTTGACGCGTTATCGAGAGACTATCGCATGTTACCGCCGTGTTGAAAATACGACGTTAACACAGAGTTATTTTCCTGCGATAGACGGCGATATGAAAACTTGCGTTAACCTATTTTGGCAATGTTTATCGCACGTTCTTGAGAATATCCCCCCTGTCTTCTGCCATTGCCCATCAGCACCCTTGATTTGTTCTTCTCTCTAGTCCTCATTTCCGACGATCTGGTTCCTTCACAACACAAGGAATTTCTCACACTGCAGTAACTCATCCACAGCCTCCGTAGAGTTTGAAACTGAAACGTTGCTCATAGAAAGCGCAGCTGGAAGTTATATTGGCACAGATGATTTGAATGAGAGATCCCAAGAATGGGATTTGTTTTTTTTTTGGTGTCAACGGAGGGAGTAGAAACGGGAGGAGATGTGAGTGGTACCTGGTCATGGGGCGAATGCAGGCTTGTTATAGCATCCATGCAGCTTTTCCACAGTTTCAGAGCAATACTGCAGGCAGTGGGTGAAATTAGAGGAAAAGAAAGGACGCTAAATGAGGCAGTTGTAAGGGCTTCTAGAAGCATGGTAGAGGGGGGTTTACCAGATTTTGCCTTTCCTAAGTCCACTTTGAGATAGAGGGACAGTGTGCGAGTGTGTTAAGGTGAATGGCCTGTCCCGTACCAATGCACAGTGCCCCATGTAAAAGAGATGGTCTGTTCTAGGCTACTGGCAGTAAACCTTGGGTAGAACATCACCTTGTGTGGCACTCTATGTGAGGTTGATGCTTTTCAAGTCAACTCTGATACATTGCGAGGTAGCAGAGCTGCCACATCAAGCACAAGCTGCAATTGTTTAATTTCATTTAAAAGAATAATCTTTAGCTGCTTGCTTAATATTTTGCTAGTTCACAGAAGATGTAATTCGTGTGTTGGATATTGCAAGTGGCAGATGGCTGAACCAGGGTATACGCATCAGCAGGTGAACGTTTCCACAGACGTTATGAGGATGAAAGAATGTCTACTTGTTATTCACCTGACATGTTGTTGATGGAATCTCCAGTTTATGAACCCTGTTAAGGCGATGAGTGGCAGAGAGACCTGTCTGTGAAGGAAGGACTATTGAATGTCAGCAGTACATGTAGGCGGAGTGGTCCTTGGACCAATAACTGTTGTCAAGTTGATTAGATGCAGCCATTATCTCTTCATCATTTGTTGTACGCCCGAGAGGACGTGCATTCCCTGCTCATGATTTTTTGTTTCTCATTGTCGGTGTGATATTAGTGTGTGTCTGTGTATGTATAATTCCTTTGTCTAGACTGTGGGGGGTGTAATAAGTTAGCAGTTGGGGCGGGGTTGCAGGGATCTGGAACTTTCTATGGGTGATGGTGGATGGTGCTTGAAGAAAAGGCCACGATTTCTCAATTGTCTGTGTTATGCAAGAGAAAGGACTTCACGGGTTGGCAATTCTACCTTCTACTCAGATATTTTTAGTGACAGGCAAGCAGTTTTGTGGTACACTGTGCCAATTAATATGGAGCAGTTGCAGAGGCACAAAGTTGGTCCTAGCTCATGTCCGAGGCTGGGCCTTTTCTAATGTTTCTACATCACAGGTGGAAATCAGCTAGAAGTCACTGAAGGAGTTAAAAGTACCTGAAGAGCTGCTCGATTATTGTAGTTTGTTTAAATGATCCCAGGCAGGGATAGAAGTCACAGTTTAGTTGGTCGCTTTCTAGGTTGGCACCTTATGTAGTCTGTGCAGAATGAAAGTGGTTGAAAACAGTGGTAGTGTTGTGACATGAAGCCTTTATAGGAGCCGGAAGGAAGTGGAAATAATTCTGATACTAATTGTATACATGCCCGCTTGAAAAGTGAATAGGAGCTTGAAAGTGGAAGCTGCCAGGTTGGTGGCAGTGGGAGCTACAAGAACATGGGAAATTAAGTGCTAGGGTTATGGCCCCCCAAGCACAGGTGTGCAAGACCATAGGTCGTGGTTGATGAAGTGGACTCCACTTGTGGGATGCTGTTCCTTAATTTAGGTTAGGCGTGTTAACTGTGCCTTTATTAGTTGCTTTTCCCCCGCCGGTCTTTTTTTGAATTATTTTTTGCCCATCAATGTTTTTTGATAATTGGTCTCCGCCCATCAATGTTTTTTAATAATTGGTTCCCGCCAGTTGCTGTTTTTATTACTTTCCAGATAGTGCTATGAACATCTGCCCTCAGACACGCTGGACACGTACCCCTGCGGCTCCGACCACAATCCCAGCCCGATGGCCCGGCGCATCGCTCTGGAGGTACCCACCATTTTGGAGCACCCAGATACCCCCCTGACTGCTGTAGCAGTGCACGTAGAGCATGAACACACAATCGCCTTTCTAGGGGACACCCGTGGCCATCTGCATATGGTATGTGCGCTGACCTCTACCGTGGCTAAACCCATGTGCTCTTCTCAGAGCAGAGGGACAATTGTGCAAACATATGTATAGATGCATTGTAGGTTAATCGTACAGCGCTCATGTCTCCAAATGCTGCTTCAAAGCGCTTGGTCTGTTTTGATTATATCAATATAGGTTTAGGCACTTCAGTCTTTTCATAAACGTTGGGTTTAGATGAAAGTTCTTGGGAAGTACAAGAGGGTTCCGAAGATGGCTGGGGTGGGGGGCAGAGATGGATAACAGAGATCCTTATGAGCAGGGCTTTAAGTGGGCCGGATCCTGCCAGTGCCCAGCACTGGCATTTCTAAATAGCAGGTGCTGGGACAAGTCTCTATCGGGTTCTCCATTTTTGCCCTCACCATCAGGGAGAAAAAAAATCTTAACTCTGAAGCCATGCTACCCTTCACTGCCTTTGATGTAACTCAAAAGAGACTCGTAGTTCTTCCTCAGTATCATTATGTCAGAACTGAAGAATTTTCATAATATATGCAATGATGCCATAGCTGTTGTTTATTTATCTTATGCAACTAAGAACCAATGACAAAGCCAATACTCCTGGCTTGTTGTAGGTGTAATTTTACTTGTTGTGTTATATATGTGGCGGCTATAACAGAAGCAGCAAAATACCAGTCGGGTGAGACACTATGCTAAGCCCAATGTTTAGTTTGTGTTTGGAAGCCACACCCTTAATTACATCGACCACGCCCATTTGGGAGACCCCCCCCCCAGTTTTTACATCCCACTTAAAGCCCTGCTTATGAGTGTAGTGCCAACCGTGTAGCGCCTAGGTCCAGAATAACATTCCAAAAAGTAGCGTGTTTAGTGTGTTTTTCATACACACACACACACACACACCATGAGCCTTATGTCTCCACTCCATATGGGTTAGCAGTTGTTAAACGCAGTGGCTTCAGGGCGTTGGAGGCAGATTGGGGTGGGGGGGTCACGGTACTGTTATAAAGGTGCACATCCCATAGGGGTGTTGTTCGGCCTGCCCTGTACCCTTAGTGTCTTGTACACATCTGTGTGCTGCATTTAACCGCGCTGTTCGGTGGGTCCATTTGTCTTACAGCGGCTCCTTCATTTGATGAAATCTGGACATCCGGCCTCAGAGTCTGTAAATTGCAGTCTCGCGCTGGGCTATTCACCTGATATCTTTACCTTGTTCTTCGAAGAATTCAATTTCTTTAAAACAAAGTCCTTGGCCCCCTCCTGTGCCACTGCAATCGATCTCTTCCAACCACTTACCAACTTTATATTGGAAAATTCATAGAGGATTTATTTAGGGTCTCCTAGATTTATAGTGGGGGCTGCTAATCTTGGGTGTGAAATAACCGAGAAACAGGCTGCCAAATTTCAGAAACCTTCAGGTCTCTGTTAGAGCAAACTGGGCTTTTGAAGGGACTGAAATATGATGCTTCGTAAGATGTTTATCAAATACATTCTCATGCACACATTTTCTCTCGAACGCACACACCCAATTTATACTCGCACACATTTCTCTTGCACATGCTTTCAGACACCCCTCCCTTCTCTCACACACAGTTTCACTCTCACGGACACACACTCTCGCTAAAGCTCTCTCACGCACACTCTCAGCTTGCCCTATCTGATACATTCCATCAACGGTGACCCTCGACATTTTGAACAGGTGAAAGAAAACAATACCTTTTTCCATTCTCTTCATTCTCCCCTTAAATATGTTGCTTTAGGTAACCCCCAACTTTGGGAAGAATTCCATGTCAAAGAACAGTAGATGTTGCAGTGCCCAGTATAATGTGCTGCATGGTTAAATACTTATAAGGTCCCAAAGGCGAGACCGATTGCATTGCAAATGCTTGTTCTTCTTGAGAGGAATTTTGTATTCCGTGTCAGCTTTCCTTTTTGAAGGTATTACTGGTTTTGTTGTTATGTGACCAGTATCAGGATTTATGTGAATTTTCTTTTGTTTGGGATCCAGCTTTTCTTTCATTTTTTCCAAGATCGGCTCCGGTGGTTGTAAAGGAGCGTCTTTTTGTTTCGGTGCTGAAATTATCGGTGCTGAGCTGGATTTCAGGTTTTTGTCTTTTGATCCGAGAAGTTTCGGAACCGAAGGGGTCTCATTTCGGGCCCGAGCCAGAAGGCTTGCCGTGCTGTTTCGGTGCCGAACCTGAAGGCGGGGCGTTTGAACCAGAGTCTCGGTGCCAACCATAGCCTGTTGGCAGTGGTGGCCCAATAGCCTTTTGTTTTGTTGGAGTAGGTTTGGTGGGCAAAGGGGCTTTGGTAGTCACGGCACCCTGTCCAGCCGGAGCGTCGTGAGATCTAGTTCGATTTCCAACTCGGAATCTGAGTCCTGGGGGGAGAAGGCCTCTTCTTCCGCTGCCATTTCTTCCTGCTCGATATCTTCACCAAAGAGATCAGGCGTGTCCTCAACACCTTGTCTTTGCATGTCTCTTTGTCGAGCCCGACAGTCCCGTAGAGTCTTCTTGAATCGGAACGACCGACACGCATCGCAGTCTTCGTCCTTATGTTCTGGGGAGAAACAGAGGTTACAGACCTTATGCTGGTCTGTGCGCGGATATTTGGAATGGCATCGAAGATAGAACTGAAATGGTGTCCATTCCATCGATGGAAGGCAGGACGCTGGTTCTTGAAGTAGAAGCTGACCGAGGAAAGAGGTAAGCCCGAAGGCCACGGTTAGAGTTTTTTCAATGACAAAGTTTTCATAAATTTTGACACGAAAAGGTGGAAGACACGATCGAAAACAATACCAACTAGGTGTGAGAAAGTGCCATCTTTCTTGCATGGTATGCCCCCCACTTTTTGCTGAATTGCTGATGTACTTCGACTGAGTGTGCCCTGGGCTCCTGCCAATCAGGTGCCCAGGGCCTGTGTTCCTTCCCTAAAACTGCATTACAGCCTAAACCCAATTGGCACCTCTGGCCACATGTCAGCCCCTGGTAAATGGTACCCTAGGTACCCAGGGCATTGTGACCAGAGAAGGCCCCTAAGGGCTGCAGCACTTATTGTGCCACCCTTAAAGGCCCTGTACCCTGACACCCACACCCTGCCTTTGCAGGCTGAGTGTCTTGGTGCAGAACTAAACAGAGAGTCAACATGGCACACATCCCTGTGTGCCATGCCCACAAACACACTGCCCTGGCATACCTCAGTCACCCCTCTAGCTGGGTACACTATGCCAGTGGTGTGGGCACAGGTGCATGAGCCCTGTGCCCCTACAGTACCCAGGGCCATTCCTGGGCACTGTAAGTGCAGTGATGCCATTAAGAGTATATGGTGCTGGGAGGTTGTCATTACGAACTCCACAGCACCATAATGGCTACACTGAAGACTGAGAAGTTTGGTATCAAACTTCTCAGCACATTAAACCCACACTGATGCCAGTGTGGGATTTAATGTAAAATGCACTACAGAGGGCAACTTAGAGTTGCCCCCTGAACCTAACCTTCAATCCACGTCCTGTCTGAGGGGCTGCCTAGGCTGCCACCCAGCAGACATGTTGCTGGACCCCTGGGTAGAGAGCCATCCGCTCTCCCGGGCAACAATGCACGTCCTGGGCGAGGTGCTGGGCCTCCTCCCCCAGGATGGGCAGGGGAAGCTTCAAAGGCATTCCGCCTTTGTGAGCTTCCCAGACCACTTGCTGTACTCAGCAACTGGTCCCCACTGGTTCTAGCCCCCACTCTGGCGGGAAGACTGGCGGGAAACACCAAGGGAGGAGAGGGGTGTGCCAGCCTCTGCCAACCCCACCCCCTCAGGTGGGGGAGGCGAGGTGAAGCACATCTCCGGGCTCTCGCCATCTTGAAGATGGGGAGCCCTGCCCAATCAGGACTAGGCTCCTGCCCCCTCCCTCTGGAGAGTGGCAGGATAGGGTGTACCCACCCCAGGGAAGGGACCCATTGGTCCCTGCCCTTTACCTACCTGTAACGCCCCTAAATCTAGTATTTAGGGGCACCCTGAACCTTCCTTCCTTAGATCCAGATTCCAAAACGAGAAAGAAGATCAAGAAACAAGAAGACCTGCCGTGCAGCTGCTAACAAGAGGAAGACACCAACTGATTTGGCCCCAGCCCTACCGGCCTGTCGACCCTCGAACCTGCTCCTGCTAAACCCCGGCGTCTCCAGTGGTCAGCAACCTCAAGAACCCCGGAGGACCTGACTGCCTTGTGACTCTAACTACCTGGGACTCCCACGAGCAGTGG